>BQNB010184030.1:0-12346 GCA_026074375.1 Tanacetum coccineum
TGGATAGAGTATTTGGACTTATGAGATTCGTGCATAATCACGGATCTTAAATCTCCATAGCAAGGTATCCAACTCCTGCCGTGTAAACATAATCCAACCTTTCCTTGGGTATATCCTTTTTGATCATCCCGCCTACGTCTTCATTTACAAGATTTTCTGTTTTCAGGGCTTCGATCTGAGCTTCTAAAATTCATTTAGGAAGATTCAAGCCAATAGTCATAACCAAGGCTCGAACCTGTAATGGCTCAATCCGTTCCTTATGGCTCAAAGCATCGGCCACTATGTTTGCCTTCTACGGGTGATAACGAATGTCATAATCGTAGTCACTCATCAATTCTAGCCAACGATATTGCCTCATGTTAAGCTCCTTTTGATCGAGAATGTGTTGTAAGCTTTTATGGTCGGTGAACACGGTGCATCTGGTTCCATATAGATAGTGTCTCCATATCTTTAGAGAAAATATCACCGATCCAAGTTCTAAATCATGAGTGGTGTAGTTCTTCTCATGAACTTTTAACTGTCGAGAAGCATAGGCAATCACCTTCTCTCTCTGCATCAACACAGCGCCTAAGCCCTTGTGTGAAGCATCACAATAGACCACAAAGTCTTCGCTTCCTTCAGGTAAAGCCAGAATTGGCGCACTGCACAACTTCTGCTTTATCAACTGAAATGCGTTCTCTTCCTTTTCACCCCAGTCAAACTTGATTCCCTTTTGAGTAAGCTTCGTCATTGATTTAGCAATCTTCGAAAATCCTTCGATGAACCTTCGATAGTAACCAGCAAGACCTAAAAATTGGCGGATCTCCGTTGGTGTCTTAGGAGATGCCCAATCTTTGATAGATTCTATCTTGGCTGGATCCACATGTATGCCTCTACTATCAATGACATGTCCGAGAAATTGTACCTTCAGAATCCAAAATTCACATTTTGAAAATTTGGCATACAACTTCTCTTTCTTAAGCAATTCCAAAATGGCCTTGAGATGTTCTTCATGCTCTTTCTCGTCCTTTGAATAAATAAGTATGTCATCGATGAAGACAATTACGAACTTATCCAAGTAAGGCTTGCACACTCGGTTCATGAGGTCCATGAATACTGCAGGTGCGTTTGTCAGTCCGAATGGCATAACCTGGAACTCGTAATGGCCATACCGAGTTCGAAATGCCGTCTTTGGAATGTCTTGCTCTCGCACTCTAAGCTGGTGATATCCTGATCTCAGATCTATCTTCAAATAAATACTGGATCCCTGGAGTTGATCAAACAAATCGTCGATCCTCGGGAGTAGATAACGATTCTTTACTGTCAGTTTATTTAACTCACGGTAGTCGATGCACATCCTGAATGACCCATCCTTCTTTTTGACAAACAAGACCGGGGCTCCCCAAGGTGAGGAACTAGGCCTTATGAATCCTTTGTCGGAAAGCTCTTGTAATTGTTCCGATAATTCCTTCATTTCGGATGGAGCCAATCGATACGGTGCTCGAGCTACGGGTGCGGCTCCTGGAATTAAGTCGATTTGGAATTCCACTGGTCGAGCCGGAGGAAGACCTGGCAAGTCCTCGGGAAATACTTCAGGAAAATCTCGGATGATTGGTACGTCCTTTATTTGTTTTCCTTCCGACTTGTCCTCCTCTTTCTTGGCGGATATCTGTGCTAAAAAGACCTGGCATCCTTTTGCCATGTACTCTTGAGCTTTTGAACATGAGATAACTGTCAACCGAGATTCTCTCCCGTTGCTGCTTTCGTTGCCACAAAAAGTCAAAGTTTCATTCCCGTAGGGAATTTGAACAAGTTTCTCATCGCACACGATCACGGCGTGTTTTATAAACCCGCGAGGGAGATACATGCTATAAACATGAATGCAATTATTTCTACATGCTATTTCAATTTACTATTGCCTAAGTAACTGCTTTGCCTTTAAGTCCCCATAATCATGAACCGTTAATTACTCTCCGTAGTAAGCGCGAATGTTGTGAATATATATATTTGGGTTGGACTCCCCGTTGGTGTATCCAGTAACGATAACCAATTGCACATCATTAGAAATCACGCGGGTATTTTGGCAAAGGTGCCCGCAGGGGCAATATTATCATTATAACCTAAGGCATCGGATTCATGAGCTAATGGCAATAATAAATTATGTTTTCAATACTGGGTGTATATCAACGTAACCCAAATATCGCATTTGCATTCAAATTATATTACTTAAACCTATGGATTTCACTCAACCTTTGTGTTGACTTTTTAGCATGTTTTATCTCAGGTAACTAATGGCACGGAGTGACGAGGACACGAAGATGGAAAAACCGTTATCATTCAAACTTTATTGTATAGATTTTGGGAACCTCTCGTTTGTAAAAACTCTGAAGAAATAATGAATGATAACTTATTTTCAAAAATGACTCTTTTTGAATCGTTTTCTATGATTATGACTGTTGTACCCTTGAAGTAATACCCTAGATTAGCTTTCGCTGCTATATGTAAAAATGGGGGTGTTACAAGTAAGGCAAAGAGTGAGTGTTTCTCTAAGAGTTTATGATTGATTTATGATATTTTTCACCATAGTTTCTAGGAGATGACATGTTCGGGATAAGTTTAAAATGGGATGTGTTTGATGAGTAGTGATGAAGGATATGATGTTCTTATATAGGAGAATATATGGCAAGGCATTGTATGCTAGTATTAAGGTGTAAGAATTTGTTTTGATACTAATGGAAATGTCAGCTTTTTACCAAAATATTAGTCAAAGGTTCATAAAAAGAGAGAAGACTAAAAAGAAACATGGCTGCTGTCGACGGTCCCATAAAGTTTTGGCGGTCCCGAATATATAAGGGGGCCGCATATCCTTTTAGGGGGCCGTTTTTTGGAGTTTGGAAATTTTCTAAAAATTAATCTTTTGTTTCAGAATAACTTAAGAGAGTTAGAAGGGTTATTATGGCATTTCCATCACTTCGAGAATCACATAATAAATCTAAAAGAGATGATAAATCATGTAATGTGGCCAAGTTGAAGCATATAAATGACTAAAATGTCTACTAAATATCACATAGCATGCATGAAATAATAATGTGAACACATCATACACGTACTTGATTATCCATGATAGAGGTTAGGATAATATTACATAATAATAATTCTTTCAACTGATGATCTAATTGCGAGGCTTAACAAAGCAATGGCATTCGTTAGCACCACCTTTACCCCAAGATATCCACCAATCAACAATCAACTCGAGACTTCGTCAAATCTAAGGAACCAAGTCACTATGCAAGGATGATAGACTCAGAGTTATGAGGGTAATTGTTCCAAGGGTAATGCTACTGGCACAAGGGTTATCAGGTATACAAGAAATTCGACTGTAAACCAATCTAAAGTCATTCAATGTTATAACTGCAAATGTGATGGTCACATTGCAAGGCAGTGTACTCAACCAAAGAGGGCACATAATTCAACATGTCCAAGGAAAGATGTTGCTAACACATAGTTCAAGAAGCATGATTATTTCAATAAGAACAAACTTGCATCTATTGGCAGATTACGTGGGAAAGAGTTGATTTAGGCATAATGCTTACACACCGACAACTAATGCTATCTTCTATACAGATGGTATTGATACATTCGATTCAGATTGTGATGAAGTACCTGTAGCACAAGCAACCTTCATGGACAATCTCTTATCTTATGATTCAGATGTTCTTTCTGAGGTATCAAATTACAACACTTATCATGATAATACTGTGTTAGAACAAAATGTTCAAGAGATGCAATATTCTGAACAACCTGTTATTGATGATTATTCAAATATTGAAATTACAAGTAACAACAATGTTATCTTGTATAATTAATATCTGAAAGAGAGTGAAAATGAAGTTGTTCAAAGTACTGCATCTCCTGACCAACAAAATGCAATGATAATGTCTGTAATTAAGGAAATGTCTAGCCAAGTAGCCAAATGCAATGCAGTAAATAAAGAGAATAAAATTGTAAATGAGTCATTAACCGATGATCTAAAAAGATATAAAGAACAAATCAAATTTTTTGAAGAAAGACAGAAATTTGATTTAACTGATAGAGAAAAGTATATTGATTATCAATTGTGAGGGGTAATTGTTATAGAAATGCAAAGTTTGCCAATTTTTAAAACCAAATTCAAACGTTAAAACTGCAACTTTCTGCAACTGTTGAAAGTTATAAGACTTTGTAAACAACCGTTGATGTTTTGAAAAAGGAATCTAAAGCAAAAGAATATAAGTATCTTGACGAAATCATTGATTTAGAAAAGAAAAATAAGGCTTTAGACAATATTTTTTACAAAATGGGTCAATCAACGCAAACGATGCATATGTTAACAAAACCTCAAGTTTATTTACGATGAAAGTCACAAAACAACACTTGGTTATCAAAACCCTTTGTATCTGACTCAAGCTCAAAGAAAACAACCTGTATTGTATTGTGGTCATATAATAGTTATGAAACATGACACATTGTTTGTGATTGATACTGAAGAAACATTAAAATTAGCTAAAGAAAGTAAATTGAAAATGCTTGCTAAATAAAATGATCCAATTGCAAAAGAAAAGAAAGTCAATATTGCACCTATTGATTATGCTGCATTGAACAAATTGTCTGAGCATTTTGTTATGCATTTTGTGCCTAAAAAACAACTGTCTGTAGAACAAGCATTTTGGTTACCAATTTTAAAAACCAGTTTCCGAAACACCACCGGTTCAACCCGAACCAGTTAAGAAGGAAATTCCTCGCATACTTCCTAAAATTAGTTTGGTCAAAGATATTTTTATAAAAATGAGAAGTCATGTTAATAATTTTGACAACGTCATTACTGTCCATACCAAAGTTACTGGTCAAAATGAGGGAACTTGGGGTTTGAACACATTCGGGGAGCTTTTGAAAAAGATGTTAAACCTTTTGTTAAAACCTTAAAAGAGTATTTTTTTCCCATGTTTGACTAAGGTCTTGCAAAAGAAATTACCGACACGAGAGAGGTTTTTAATCAAATGGAAACCAAAGTTGCTAAATGTTATGTAGATAAGAAGTATTTTGAGATTGAGAAGGACTTGTTTAATGAAAATGATCGTCTCTTAGTAGCACATTCATTTATCAAGATGTATGTTGTACTACAATACGCTGCTTGATTTAAACTTAATGTGTGTTGCCTGCAAATAATAATAATCTTGCATATGCTGAGTTAGAAAATAGTTATATTGCTGAGCACAGTAAGGTGTTAGAACTTGAAGCTGAGCTTGTCAAAATTAAAATATGCATTGAAACAAGATGTCTTTATTGAACTGTTCAAACAATTTATTCATAAACTTGAAAAGCACTGCATTTCTCTTGGAAATTGTTGTGAGGCAAAGTAAAGAAAGGTTTTCAAAATGACAAACCATTCGCAATAATCAAGACTGCTCATGATTTGTGAATTTTAGAAATAAATGATTGAACGCATCAGCTTACAAGCAAAAGAACATAACAATCAGAAACTTGAAAAACCACACACTTCAAGAGTTAAAAGGACAGAAAAAATATGGCTGATTGTACCGATTATGTAAACTAGGTCAAAAGTGGATTGCCTCAGCAAATGTTAGTTTTGATCTTGGAACCACTCACTCCTGAGCTTAAGAAAAATAAGGAATAGACATGTAACTACTTAAGAGACTAAGGTCAATGCTGAACACCCTTGTTATATAGATGAGCAAGATAAATCCTCAATTCCTTTGGATAAATAGTGCAATAGAATATGCTTGTATGTATGCAAAACAAATTCAGGAGTTGTTAGGATATGTTAGTGATACTTGTTCCAGTTCCAGAAGCAATAGTGAGAAATTGGTTGCCGTCACATCAATAAACAAAAATAGGCAAGTCACTTTTGCAAAGACTAGTGCCACATCTGAAAATAACACACAAAAACGAGTAGACTTACACAAAACTCAGACCACTAACAAACCATTGGTGCCTTCTAAAGCGTAAAGAGTTCTACTAAGGCCAGCAGATCAATGACTAAAAATGATACAAGGAATAATGAGATCCAACAACCATCAAGTAGCAACCTAAAAGATCAAAAAGTAGAAGCCCACCCTAGGAATGTCCAATCTAGTCCAAATAAGAAGAATCATGCTTCTAAATCTGTGTGTTCTACATGCAAAAAATGTTTAGTTGATGAAAATCATGATATGTGTATGGTGGATTATTTGAATGATGTAAATGTACGTGTTAGAAATATGTCTGTTAAGAGCGTTAAAAAGGAATGGAAACTGACTAGCAAAGTGTTTACAAATGTTGGACATAAATGGGTACCCACAGGAAGGACTTTCACTATAGTTGGAAATAAGTGCCCATTAACTAGAATCACTTTCACTAAAATAGTGCCTCCTAGGAAACCTGTTAAATCACCTCCCCCCCATATAATCACAAAATACAACCCCATGGTAGTGTTTTTCCCAATGGAGACCCAAGAAATTACCCAACTGCCGTGTTCGAGTAGTGAACATGTGATTGTAGAATCTAGGAATCCTAACAACTTGGAACCCAACAGAAATTAGGGATACATTGTTTCACATTCTCCATCTTCTTCTCGTTTCCAATACAGGTCGTTCAAATCATCCTTTGGTACTTGGATTCGGGTTGCTCTAAACATATGACAGGACATCGCTCTCAACTCATCAATTTTGTCAAAAAGTTTATAGGAACTGTTAGATTCGATAATGATCAAGTTGCAGCAATTATGGGTTACGATGATTATTAGATTGTATATGTAACAATTTTTAAGGGTTTATTACGTAGAGTGTTTGGACACAAGTTTTTTTCATTGCTTGTCAATTCTATGATGTGATCTTGAAGTAGCGTTCCGTAAACACTCGTGCTTTGTTCGAGACTTAGAGGTGTTGTTTTACTTAAGGGATCAAGGGGCTCAAATTTGTATACAATCTCACTGGAAGAAATGTTGAAGTCCTCTCCAATATGTCTCTTGTCTAAAGCTTCTAAGAAACCAATTCCTGGTTAGTATGGCATCAAAGGTTGTCCTATTTGACCTTCGAAACCATTAATGAACTGGCTAAACAAGGTCTCGTTAAAGGATTGCCCAAATTGAAATACTAGAAAGACCATATGTGAAATGTGCGTTTCACTAGGGAAGGCAAGAAATATCCACATAAAACCAAATCTGCCAAAAAATCCAAGAAAATAATTAATTATAGTGGTACACATGGATCCTATTCGGGCCTATGTGAGTCGAGCGTATATACAGGGGAAGAATCTAAGAAGTATATTTTGGTATCGTTGATGATTTTTCAAGGTTCTATTTGGGTGAAGTTTACGATCAAAGGGATGAACTCCATAGGTCTGTTAATTAAATTTCTGAAGAAAATACAATCGCTTCTTAATGTAACTGTCAGAAACATTAGAACTAGGAACAATGGAATTAGAGTTTGCCAATCTAGATTTGAAAAGTCTATTGTGCAGATGTCGATGATTTCTCATCAAATACTGTTGCTGCGTACTCCACAACAGAACGACTGTCGTTTGGAAAGATGTACCGACTTTAGTTGAAGTGGCTCGTAACTATGTTGATATTTTAAAGCGCTCCATTATTCTTATGGGCAGAAGCAGTGGCAACGGCTTGTTACATCCAAAAACCCGATCCCTGATTCGTACTCAACATAACAAAACACCGTATGAGTTGATACATGACCGTAAACCAGATTTAAAGCATCTTCATGTCTTTGGTTCCTTGTGTTATCCAACCAATGACAGTGAAGATATTGGAAAGTGAAATACACCAAAGTTGGTATTTGGTAATCTTCAATTGGATTACTCTCCTGCAAAGAATGATTACCGAATCTTACAACAAAAAGAATAGAATGATCATGAAACAATTTCATTTTGAATTTATGAGCTGGACTGCTATGGACTTTTGAATAATTTGTTTCAGGACCCGCGCCTCGTATTATGACTCCTGGATACGTCATTTCAGGACTCGTGCAAAACCCTTCTTCTTCAACACCAAATGTTCCACCTTCCAAGAAAGACTAGGATATCTTGTTTCAACCCTTGTTTGATGAATACTTTCAGCCTTCATCAAGTGTTGTATCTCTTGTGCTTTCGCTGCTGCACCATTACCTGCTGATACAACCAGTACACCTTTTTAACCATAATTGATCAAGATGCACCATCTGTTAGAACTTCACCAACAACTTAGAAAATTTAAGCTCCTGTCATTTCATCATGGTTGTTAAAGACAAAATTTAAAGAATTTAAAAAGCACAATTTGATATTGCACCCCTTCATCCATAATCTACTCCAGACCCCGTGTTCTAAAAGAAATCATCTTCACAAGGTGTCATTTCATCAACATTTGCTATCAGCCTCAAACAATCGTTTGTATTCTCAGAAAGTGTACATGGGATAACGCATTGGGGGACAATGTCATTGGATATCCTTCTCGGCCTTTTTCGACAAGAATAGTCAACTACAAACCCAAAGTCATATGGTGATACTTTGAGGCACATGGACCATCTGATACCATATTGGGGAAAATATCTGGTTGGAGTGATGACATCAAAATAACGTTATTTTATAGCTTCATTATATCCTATGTTATATACCCATTTTGTATCGTTATTGCATGAATTGTTACTTATTTGTTTATATTTGAGAAATTGCAGTTGTAATTATGGTGTACTTGGTGATTACTTGCATAAAGGCGAGCATTCTGAAGCTTAAACGAAGGATATTTTTATTATTAATGATTTCTGACAACAATTGCCATATCCTTTAACAGGATGATACGCATATCCGTGCCTGCACTCACAATAAGGACCACAAAGAATTAAAGCTTAATACGCCGTATCCAGAAGATGTCAATACGCCGTATCGAAGATATAGTATGTGAATATTCTGGAAGATATCAAACGTAGTTCCTACTCTAAGAAACCCCAATACGTCGTATCCAATGCCTTGGATACGCCGTATCGAAACCGACTTCAGACAATATAAATAGAAAACTCACAAAAAAAAGAGTTTAAGTGTGCTAAATCTTATTCTTATACCTCAACATTTAAAAGTGATTTCTCAAAGGGAGAAAAGAGCTGAATTAGGTCGAGCAACGACTATCAATTCCATAGGTGACATTCGTGTTGTTATTCTATATACTTTAGTAATTGTTTCAGTTTTTGGTATCATTCGTTAACTCGGTTAGTTTACCTTGGCTAAATAATTACTTTTGTATTTATTATGACGTTTGAAGGCTAATACCTTTGGGTATTAGCCATTATTATGAAGATCTAAATGTTTGGTATTTGTTTATCTCGATTTCTTGATTTATTGTTGAATGCTTGTTTATGTTTATCAATTTATACTTGTTTATGCGCTTTTGTATGCGACCTATCATTCAACTGGAACTAGTGATATGGACCAAGTAATCTAGAGTCTGGGATAGCTCTCCATATAGTAATTTATACATCTAGAACCCTAGGATCACAAATACTGTCCTGCTAAATCTGTGTCGATGGTACGCTTCGGGCTTAATTAGTTAATTGGATATTGCCAATGGTTTATTGATCGTGTTGACTAGAAGGTGAACCTAGATAATTCAACAAATAACGTTCTGATTCCACTGGATGGTTGGACAAGTGGACTACTAGTGTATAGATCGCTATTAAGCGATAAATGGGTAAAAGTCTCTATGAGCTTGGGTTTAACAAAGATCATTATTGCTTTCATTCCTATGAGGATTATAATCAGCAAAAAAAGGACTGCTTTATGCGGATGCTTTAATTATGACAGAATTAATGTGTCTAGGTCTTAGGATTATGTAACGTCTTAAGTCTTAAGAATGACATGCACCTCGAGAGATAGAACATCATTTGCACTTAAGAAACAAAACCAACTTTCTAATCGGTTAATAATGGTTATCCAGTTTTTTTTTATTTGGCTTGAACCGTCTTTTAGCTTTTGTTATTTTGCTTGCGTGGGTTAAAGTGCCTTGGATTTGATTATAGTCACCAACCAAACCGTGCCAGTCTCTCAGGCTGAAAACCCCCTTTTCCCGTTAGAATTAGGATTAGGACTGACATAGGTTTAGAATAGAATAGAATTAACATAGATTAGATAACCAAGATATTAATTAACATTGTTTTATTTAACCTCATTCAGTGTTCGACACCTTACTTACCACGTAAATCACTATCGTTGGGTACACTGCTCGTTTATAGTGTTGTTTTTAGGTTTAGTTGGCAAAATATAAATTTATTAAAAACTTGAATCAATAAAATTATACACCACACAAAGGGAACATCAAGTTTTTGGCGCCGCCATCTGCGAGGAGTGAAAAATTATTCTTGATTTTTATTTGTGATATTTTGGTTTTTAAACATTAGATTAGATCTAACCCTTAGGAGTAGTGTAATTTAGATTAGTGTATATTCTTGTATATTCTGTAAATTTTGTATATTTGTCTTTAATTGTTTACTTGTATATATGTGTGTTTATTTTTGTATTTAAATTATTTTTCTTAATACACTATTCTGGTTGATAGTTGAATACGGCGTATCCACTTCCATCAGATATGGCGTATCCAGTTCTCTGTCCAATACAGCGTATTCACCTAACAGATTAATATGGCGTATCCACTTCCATTGGATACGGCGTATCGATCATCTGGAACAGAAAATGAAATCTTCATTTTCCTATTTGATTTTCGTGACAAAAAATTTTTCTATCTTCAGAACAAATCCTACTGATTGTTTATCCCTTATTTTAGGTAGTGCATGACAAGGAGTTCTACAAACGAACTTCTTACACCTTACAAAGAACTTGAACGAGAATTTTGATCATCAAGGTGACACTTCAAGACTCTAAGTCTTGACAATTTGAGATCGCCTAATTTCAATCTACTTTTTGACCAAGAATGCTCGGAGGAAGAAAAAGCGGAAGAAATGGCGGAAACCATGGAGCAATAGATGAGCAAGACCCGAACGGACTATGGATCGGGAGTCGCTAGGCCCAAAATTGATAATAAAGATCAATTTGAACTGAAAGGCCAATTTCTTAAGGAGCTTCGAGAAAACACATTTAGCGGTTCGGATAATGAGGATGCTAATGAACACATTAAGAAAGTTCTCGAAATCGTTAACTTATTCCATGTTCCTAACATCACTGAGGATCAACCGATGCTCCGAGTCTTCCCTATATCCTTAACTGGAGCCACAAGTCGTTGGCTAAGAAATGAACCAACTGGTTCGATCAAAACTTGGGAAGATCTTAAGACTAAGTTTTTGAACAAATATTGCCCACCTGGTCGAACTGCGAAGAAAATGGAGGAAATCAACAACTTTTAGCAAGAGCCAGATGAAACCCTTTATCAAGCATAGGAGCGCTTTAAAGAACTCTTGATGAAGTGTCCTCAACACTATTTGACTGAGATGCAGGAGGTAATTTTGTTCTACAATGGGTTGGATGTTCTAACACGACAGATTCTTGACTCAAGAGGTACAGTTCCAACTAAGACAGTTGAAGATGCTAAAAAGGCCATCCAAGAAATGGCAGAATACTCTCAAAAATAGCATAATGGAACATCTAGAGTAAGAAATACTGAGACTTCTGATGGACTGGCTGCTATACAAGCACAACTGAACAATCTAGAAAGAGAGATCAAGAAGGTGAATGAAAAAGTTTTTGCAGCTCAAGTAGGATATGAGCAATGCAAAGGATCCCATTACACCAAAGATTGCCCACTAAAAGAAGAAGGAAAACCCCTAGAAGAAGCTTACTACACGTAATTTGGTGGACCTTTTTAAAGAGGGGGATATAGAGCGACAGCTCCAGGGTACTATCAAAGGAACAACGCAAATCATTCGTACTAAGAACGAAGGCAATCTATGGAAGATACCCTGAGCAAATTCATAAGTGAATCAGTAAAGAGACACGAAGAAAATTCCAATTTGATTAAATAAATTCGAGCTACGACAGATGCTGCCATAAGGAACTAAGGAGCATCAATCAAAAATTTAGAAATTCAAATCGGGCAAATGAGTAAGGTACTACAGGAAAAAGGATTTGGAAGCCTACCAAGCTCAACTGAAACGAACCCGAAAAACCAAGTCAAGTCGATTTCAACCACCATTGAAGCTGATTCATACTCGATATGCCATATTGGATCATCTTAATACGCCGTATCCACTAGATAGAACAGTAAACTATTGTACAAGTCAAGATAAACGACGGTTCCTTTTCCAAGTTGTTTGGATAATCATTTCTATAAAGAAGAAGAAGGGAATTATGGACCAAAATTCACAGAAGCTTATGGAGCTTCACATATCAATAACGCCATACC
>BQNB010184031.1:0-12346 GCA_026074375.1 Tanacetum coccineum
GCTTATTTCGGTAAGGGCTTCTTGCTTATTTTTAAACTTATAAGTTGTCTTATTAATTCTACTATATATATTTACTTATGTAACTTGTCTATATTTAAGCGTTTGAAATATATAGACTTAACGCGAAAAATAAATTGTTGAATATACCATTTGGATAGAATGTAGAGATTTGGCGTTAGTCGAAAAGTATGAAATATTATTGAAAGTGATTTTTTGAATAAAGTCTATGACTTTGGGAAACTAATATATACGAACGGGTTATGTCGAAATTTTATAAAATTTTTATACTTAGAATTATTTTGAAAACCTACTTTCTCAAATCTCGACAAAATGACAAAATTAGATTATTTTATAAGAAATAAATATTTATTATACTAGAACATGATAAATTAATTAAACTACATACTTTTATGTAAATTACAATTATTTTCTTAAATAACGACAAAAAGACAAAATAATAAATATTATTATTTTAATACCCGACTAAAAGACAAAAAATGTATTATAAAAATAATACTTTATTTCTAGATACATAGATTTAAAAGCGTGGGAACATTTATAATAATGACGTCTTAGTATATTGTTTTGGGTTACCAGGTAAACTGCCAAAACTACTTATTTTGCTTATTCTTCTACTATACTATATGAGTTATGCAAATTTTTGTATACGTTTTATCGAGTCAAGAACACTACAACCACCACACAACCTTAGTTACCAAAACTTTTCTCAAATCGAGGCGTAACGAGAATGGATATCATCACAACACAATGGTGTCACAATAGAGAAAACTACATGAACTAAATGGAACATAAGGGACACAAAGTGTCATAAAAATACTCAAACAAAGATAAAAGATATCCGGCGTCTTGTATTGAAGTACAAGGGGTTTACTCCAATAACAAGACATACATTACAACCAAACAAGACTAAGCAGCCAAACCAACAAACATTCAATATGAAATCAAACAAGAATAACTAGGAGATTTAAACTCCGCATGCAGCCTATGGTATCTCTAGTCACTTCTCTCATTCCTATGATCTTCATTATTCTTACCTGAAAATGATGCTTAAAAACGTCAACACAAAGGTTGGTGAGAGACATAGGTTTAAGACACGAAAATCAAATCTTATACACAATTAATGTGATTAATGAAAACATGACAGGACAATTACTACACTATCATACAAGCTAGCATGCAAATGTAACCAAAACGAGCATGGGAACGGAACGTGTCCCTTGATCCAACAAGTATCAACAATTGGGTAGGAAAACGTTTACCCCCGATCCATTTAAAAACCATCATACACATGGGTAGAAACGTTACCCCTAATCCAATCTCACAACAAATGGGTAGGAACGTTACCCCCCGATCCAAATACACATAAGCATTTAGCTTGTAACATACAATAGCTAAGTAAAGTCCATACACTTTCAAAATAAAGACATATAATCATAGTAATTAAAAAAATTTAAATTCATTTGCATCATTTCCATCCCAATTTGAAAGCGATGTGAAAAGATGGACTATGAAACTCACTTGATGCACAACTACTTCATAAATCCTTGCAAATCAACTAAACACAAATAACACACGTGTTACACTCGATTAGGCTAAATGCCCAAGTCGATGTAACAATCAATTGATGGACTACTATGTCTATACCATCTTTAAAAACATTTTACAACACTTCTTAACCTTATTTATAACCTAATTACTCTTAATCCTTTTATTCCAATTTTCAGCTTTTGAGCAGAATTTTGTAGTCATTTCATAACCACAAATAAAATATTAAATCTCCAAATTGGTACTTGCTATTGCATTCCTAACCTTCCCAATGGGTTATGAACTACTGAGAGTTTTAGAAAAAAATAATATTGAGTCTAACTATTTTATAAAAAAATCAACATCACAGAATTGTCCCAAACTTGACCTGATTCGACATACAAAAGTTAGCTTAGCAGACCCATTTAAAACGCTTAGGAAAAATTCTAACAAACAATCTAGAAAATTCATAAATAAAAATCAATGCTTACAGTAAAAACCCACAATTAAAAAGATTTTTTGATATGGTTTTTGATCTCACAAACACAACTCAGAATCTGCCCCAAAAACTCAGATTTGACAACGAATCTTGTAAAATTATTTTGACTGACTTTCACTCACTTTTAATTCATGAAACCAATGGGTTTGGAAAGTATATTCTCTGTAGTTAATTTTAGGCTCAAGAAAATCAATAAAAGCTATCCGTATGACCGAGTTATGACTCTCACAAGATGACTCAAAAATCTGCCCAGTTTTCAATTCTGAATTTACAACATTTAACCATAATTCAACATACCCAAAACCTAATTATTATCCTTAAAATGATTTTTGATGATCATAACATATTAATTACAGAACTTTTATAAAACCCTAATCCATCAATTCAATTGTTACATAATTAAAACAATGATTAAAACATTTGTGTGATTAGGAGTTTAAAATCTTGAATTGATTTAAGATTAACAAGAGATCTTACCTTGAATTTTGAGAAACTAAAAAGAAATATGGTGGCTAGGGTTCCTAGTTTCTTGGTCGACACAGAGAAGTTAGGGGAAAAAATACTGATTATGTTTTATAAAAAGATAACAAATTAGACTCCTAGATGAATTGGGCTTTCTTCCTTTTTTTCCACATGTCGATCCAAACAGCCCTTTTAATTAATAAATTTATTATTTTATTATTTTTTTTATAAAATTTCATTTTTATATATATACATATATTTTTTTTACAAAAACTTTATATTACACATTTACTTGAAATCTTTTAAATAATTACACATAACTGAAAATAAAAATAGTAATACTACTTATAATTTTTCCCAAGTATTATTATTAATCACTACTTAAATAAATTATCAAATCTCGATTTACTAAATAATCCCGAATCAAAATTAACGATACACGATACGCTAATTTCTTAATGCTATAATAATCAAATGCACTAGAATTCAAAAATCACCATCAATACGAAATGACATGATTAAATCATTCATTTCTGCCATCACAAACACTTATAATAACACGATAACGCATAAATTCATGCTATCATTTCCATCATAGTGTGAACGAAATGAAATAGCCACCAAAACCACAACTCAATCACTACTAGATGAACACGCATCACAGATTGATATCAAATACTCATATAAGATTACATAAGCACACAACCATAACACATATAAATACTTTAATCAACTTTAACGGTTTGACTAACCAGCTCAAGTTACGGTTGTCACAACAACCATAGTTACCAAAACTTTTCTCAAATCAAATATACAACTACGCTTAAGAACTCTTATACATTACCATAATTTCACGTCGTATCAACTCTGAGTCAAACTGATATTCTCTAGGTCGTGACTGGGCATAGTTGTACACCGTCGTGTGATCATTCATTATCAACTGCTTTACTTCATTATTTATTGTGAGTTCATAGCCCCACATTTTACTTGTTTTACATACTTTATAACTTTTAAGGTGAGAAACATGCTTGTTTACAAACTCGTTTACATTATTGGTTTCAAACTTGTTTATATGTTCGTTTACATGATTGATATCACGCTCTTTCTACTTAATGCTTTTACGAATGCGATGGTTACTTTTACTTCGGACACAAGTGCTTTATTGAACTTTTACTTGTTTAAGTGTTTGCCTAAGTTACCTTATTGCCATGAAGTCCCCACTATCATGAACCGTTAATTTCTTGACTGAAGGTACCAGTCGGGTAAGCGCGAATGCTATGAATAGATCTATTAGGATTGAACTTCCCTGTCCGGGTAGATGACAACGCACTACCATGTAAACAGGCGCATTTCATTTGGGGAACTCTACGTGTTTGGCAATGCACCTACTGGGGGTAACAACTTATATAGTTTAGGTGTAACATAAGGCTTTCGGCTTCAAGAGCTTAACGCAAAACGTAATACTTTTGACGAATATTGTATGTATTAACTATAGTCATATACGTTTTGGAAATCTTGTGGTCCACACTACTTTTTGTTGAACGTTTCCAAAATACTAAACACTTTTTCATAATACTGTTAGTGAAGCAAGTATCCCACTAAACCTTTTTTATTCTCCGTACATACGTAACTTAAACCTATGAATTCACCCTTATTACCGATTTTAAGCATGTTTTTCTCCAGGTGCTTAGCTTGTAGACTTTCTATGATGAGTATGATACTATTTAGTAAGACTTTATTTATCCTTCAATACTCGTTGACTTTGGAAAACATTAATTATGCTCCGCAACATTTTAATTTCAATTGAAAATCTTTTGTAAGACTTTATACTATATTTTAATAAATGCAACGAGTTAAACGATTTTCAAAACGTCCATTAGTGGTCGTTCTCTCATACTTTGTGTAATGTATATTATGACGTCACGCCTTCGGACACGTATTCCGTCCAGGCCCCGTCTGGGGGTGTGACAGATTGGTATCCAGAGCTAAGGTTATAGAGAACCAGGTAGAATATCTAGGTCTGGTCTATAACTAGTATGTGATCCTTACGTGCTTTTATGTGTGCCTTATACGTGCTTTTACTATGGCGTATACGTGAGTATCAATTTGCCTTGAGCATGCTATGATATGGGTTTACCTCTGCCCTGCGTTTATTGTTCCTTGCGTTTTTGTTGCTTTGCGTTTATTTTTTTCCCTTGAGCTCTATTTTGCTATGAGCATACGTTTGTCTTGCGTATACGTTTGCCTTACGTATATTTCTTCATTTTTTAGTATATAGAAGTTGACTTTATAAAATACTAAATTTTTTCTAAGACATTGTGAGTGACACAATGGTCTCGTTTATCTCTAAAAACATCGTGAGTAATACGATGAGCTTTAAAACTTTTCATGATTTTACATAATATCGTTTCACATAACGTTGAAATTTGTCGCAGTCTGCTGACCCTACGTTATCTTACTATCTGAACCCGAATCCGAGTTTGAACACTCGCCCCATATTGTCAAAACACCTACGTCATACCATAACGTCTCAATCTTTCTCACTCATCGTAACTTCTAGAAACATGCCGATTAATTCGCACACAACTTTAACCCAACACCTTACAACATTCCATTTTTGGAAACACAACTTTTGAAATTCGACTTATATTATTCTCTTCACTCCGTTCGATTATGAAGAAAATACCGACAACGAGACAAGTTATGAGTTCTGCGAGGATCGAGCGTACCGTCACCCAACAAATTAATAATGCTATTGAAGTTATTGTTGTCTATGAGGCAAAAATTCGCATGACCCACGACTCAATGGATCAGGTCGTACTTTAGGAAGCCAAGGTGGCAAGGAATGGCAACAACAAGATAAACGATAAAAGATCGTGAGAGCTTACATTTCTAGACCGAATAACAAAAATGGATATGTAGGAAAGTTACCTTTTTACAACAAGTGTAAGTTGCACCACACTAGGCCATGCACTGATGAGTGCAATAACTATGAGAGGGTTGACCATATGACTAGATATATTAAGACACCCATTTTGATAAAAACTAAGAGGCCACAGTGGCAAATTAGAAACGTAAGGTACCTATTAGGAATGTAGAAAGCCTGGACATTACAATATAGTGATTGTCGAAGGCTGGATCATGTGAACTAGAATTAGAAGGTAATAACTCGCGGAAACTCTAACGCCGTCAAAGATAATGCTAATGCTTAAGGAGAGATTCTTCCCGCCTTGCCTAGTGAAACCTAAATAGACTTGTACCATAACCCCTAACAGTTTTGCATTAGTACTCCCTTGTGAATTTCGTGTATTGAGTGGATGACTCTAAACCCTCTATTCATTCTGTGTCATGACGATTTTGTTAGTTACACTTCAATTCTCTAATAATTTATGTAAGGTACTCCTCAAATCTATTATCGTCTTACAACCTATTTCACTATTATATTATAAACCATTTTACTAGTATAAAATATTTGGATGTTATCGTATGAACCATACTAGCATCGTCTTATAAACAGAGTTACTATCATTTATAAACTATTTTTCATCAGTCTACGAACCGGTTTGCTAAACAACTTGTTAATCACTTTACTATCATCTTATAAACCATTCCACTATTGGTTAACAAACTATTCCGATATCATCCTATAAACTATTTCATTGTTGTCCTATAAACCATCTTGTCATTATCTTTTAAATTATTCTACTATCGTATCATAAACTATTTTTGCAATTATTTTACAAACTAACTCGTTTTTCATCTGTTAACCTATTTTGTCGTCGTTTATAAACTCTTTTGCCATAATTTTATAAACCATTTCGCTAATACCTTATAAACTATTTTGATATCATTCTATAAACCATTTTGTCAACATCTTATAATTATCCTACTATTACCTCATAACTTATATGGCTATCATTTAACGAACTAATTCGTTTCCATCTTATAACCTATTTTACAATTATTTATAAACTCTTTTGCTACCCTATTATAAACTACTTTGCAGTCATCTTAAAAACCATTTCGTTGTCACCTCATGAACTATTTCGTTGGTGTTTATGAACTATTTTGTTGTCAATTTATATACTATTTTGTCGTCATCTTATGAACTACTTTGTGTCTCTTATAAACTACTTACGTAGCCACTTTATAAACTATTAGGTTGTCAGCTCATAAACTATTTGTTACCATATTATGAACCCCTTACTGTTACATTATAAACCGTCATGTAATCTTCTTTTAAACTATTTTGCTATCATCTTATAAAATATTTTCCGCTATCTTACAAAATATCTTGTGTCGCCGTATAAATTACCTTGTTTTCATTGCTAAGAACTATTTTGCTACCTTACAAAACTATATCGTTTATACCGTATAAGATTTTTAAACATAACACTAGTTTGACGAAATGAGCATTTCATCGTTAGTCCCTAAATTGTACATAGCTTGATCACCTATGTATAATTCAGGAAGGACCATGCTATGCTGGGAGTAGTCACCATAAAAAAATTTCAGATTACCCTTACTTTCCATTTCTAATTTCTTTCTTTTCTCTACATTGTCAACAGTATTATATTGTACTCGTGTTTTGTTAATATTTTGCGTGTGTATTTGTGAGTCATGTCAGTCACGTGTATTCGTATTTGTAAGCGTCATAATTAAGCAGATTTTTCCTCGACCTTAGCATATAGAAATACCATACCCTTAGCCACGGGACCGAATTACGCTCCTTGTATTCATGATAGTTATAGATTGTAGGACTCTCGAACGTAATGAACTTATCCGCCTAATTGGATTATGACCAAGAGAACTAGGAGAATTCCTTCAACTGACTTACATGTTAGTCAGTTAGAATCATGAAGATTATGAGATTCTCGTACCGATAAGACTTTTAATGGTGAATTACTTTACATGTGCCTACACCGGATGCCCCCACCTGGACACCCTCAACCATTGAATATTTTAACGTTGCCTACACCGGATCCCCTACCTGACAACCGTCAGCATTGAATACTTTACGTGTGGCCTACACCGTATGACCCCCACCTGGACACCCCTCAGCATTGAATCATTGATAACATACAACCTGAGCTAATCCATAATCATAAAAGTATAGTAATGTGTTTTTATGTTCAAAAAAACTAAACCAAGTATATCTCCTCGTGAGATGTATAAATGAGTATATAAACCAAACAGGAAATCAACCATATAAATGCATTTGTAAACAAGCATGTTCTCACCCAAAATATATGTAAAGCGAGTAAAAACAGGGGAGCTATAAACTCACAATATCCTTAAGAAAACAATCATGTTGTTATAAGATAACCGAGTAAGTATAAGAGTTTGTGGACAAGCATGTATCCCCCTCGCGGGTTTATAAACATTTCAAAGATTTAAAAGCGAGGTTATGAAACTTACCTCGATGTTGAAGAACGATTGACAGATAGGCATCTAATATGCACAATACAATGGAAGACGAAACGGCTTGACTGAGGAGATGCAGCTTAACTTAATGGCTAAGTCCCACTAGCCTAGGATAATGTGTTTGGGTTTTCCGGTGAACGGTTACGTCAATGCGACACGTTGATAAAGTTTTAGATTTTCAAGTTGTAATTGTTTGGTGGTTGGTTAAATAAAATAAATCATAAAGTAAACGCAAAGTGTGTAATATATTCCGTATATATTACATATCAAAAACGAACAAGTATATAATTCAAATCGTGAATTATATAACAAAGAAAACCAATTAAATAAATAAAAAGTTCTCGTATAGATGTAAACGATGTTTTAAGGTTACAAATTATGTTAAAACGATGTTTGTACAGCTTTTACGACAATTATGATGCTATCTTCTAGTTGACAATGATAAAATATAAAATAATATTTTATAAATTTATATTTTGTTTCCTCGACGGGTCGTGTCCAAAATAGTTGTCTCATTGTAAAAGTATAGTTTTCGTTCGTTGCTCAGATTATCGTATAGTTATATTTTAGTATATTTTTAAAATATAATTTAGTCCTTTTATCGGTTTCTAAAGTAATAGCAGTTTTTGTGAATCATAAATATATATAGAAAATTATATAAATTTCATCATGACTTTTCCCGTTTATATAACGTTTTCCATATTTATAAAATCCAATGTTTTTCCACTTTTCAAACAAACCGTGTTGCAATATCCTCGTGCTTTAAATATATATATATATATATATATATATATATATATATATATATACATATATATATATATACATATTTCTAAACTAAACAATATAATGATTATTACATTTATTTAACCATTTAACCACTTTTATATATATCCGGTTTTAATATTTTTAAAACCTTAAGTTATATTTATTCATCGTTTTATATGAACCAAACGCACCCTAAAGTTGTTTCTGCTCACCCAAACGCGCCCCTAAGGTGAAACTGCTAACAACCAAACGCACCTATAACGGTTTTCCTGCTAACCCCAAACGCACCCGTTTGGTAAATCTGCCAAACCAAACGAAACAAACCACCCCCTTAATGTTGTTTCCTGCCCAACCAAAACGCCCCTTGTAGGGCCTTAAAACCCACATCCAAACGCCCCTTTGTGGGCGTTTTTAATACCAAACAAACACACCCTATCATTTTCTACAAAACCAAACGCAACCCTTTGTTGCATAATACATGAAAACCAAACGCAACCCAAATCAGTTTTCTGCTAATCCAAACCACCCTTTTCGTATTTATAACCGCCAAACCACCCTTTGGTGTTGGTTGTTACAACCAAACGTGCCTTAGTTGTGTTTCATAAAACCAAACTCATGCCCCATTTCGGGTTTAACAACAACAAAACCCAACGCATCCCTTGTGCGTAGCTAATCTACAAACAAACGCACTCTATGAATGGTGTTTTAATAAACCACACGCACCTCTTATCTATGAAAACCACACCGCACGCACCCTGCCGGTGCGAGCCATGAAACCAGACGCACCCTTGTTGTTATGACGGTATTACACCGAACGCACCCGTGGCTGTGAACCACAACCCGACGCACCGGGTTGCAGTGGGGTGGTGTCGTGGTGATGACGATGAGATGAAGGTGATGATGAGGGTGACAGTGGCAGTGAGGTAGTGGATGTAGTGGTGGTGAGTTGGGAGGCAGCAGCGGAGGGGTGGCAGTGGCGGTTGGATGGCAGCGGCGGTGGAGGCGCGTGGGGTAGTGGGTTGAGTAGATCGGGTGATGGGGAGTCTTTTGGAACTTGGCCGGAAAAGTCCGCTGGAAAAGTTTTCCGGCGGTGGTGGTGGCGGCCGGTGGCCGGAATCCGGCGGTGGGGCCGGCAGCGGTGGCCGGATATTTTGAGAGGGAAATAGAGTGTGTATGTGTTAATATTGTGTGGAAAATGAAATGAAATGATATAAAACTTTTGATATATTAAAAGTTTTAAATAAAAGTGACAAGTTACTAATAGTATAGGGTAGATTGTGTAAATGTTTTAATGTAGTTTTGATAAAAGCGGTTCGGGACTCGTTTGAGCGACTTAACCGATGATTCAAATCTCGAAACTTGCGCCATTGTTTTCCAAATCATTTTTCTGATAAAAATGAGTATTTACTTGATAATATTTCATAATCATTTTTATAACATTTATAAAAATGTTCGTTATTTATTTAGTGAACCGGTTACGTCTCGTCCGAAATAAAAATAAAAATAAATTTCTAACTCATATATTCGCGTTATCAACAAACGTTTTCGAATAAAATGATGACTAATTTATTAAATATTTTTATTTAATAAAAAGTGTTAATTAAATATAACATAATTATTTTCTCGTTTCTAAATCTTGCGAGGGCATTTCAGTCACTTTCTGACTGTTTTCGGGTCTCGGTCAAAACTAAAAAGTTGTCAGGAATGTCGTTTTACATCAAATTGCTTTAGAGTCCGAATAATGAAAACGTGATTTAGTGGTTCGTTTTTGATACATCAGCTTATAAATAACATATATCTTTTTCGTTTTCGAGCCAAATAAGATAAAAATAACTTCCACTTGAGAAATATAATAATAATTATGATTTATTATTAGAAATATGTTCCGAAAATTTTACCGGCCACGCGGTAATTGTTTTTATTAGACAATAAAACGTCAAAAGTCAAAAAGTCAAGTCAGACCCGAAAAGTCAAAGGGTAAAATAGTTATTTAAAAATCCGAAAATTCTCAGTTGTTACAGTACCTACCCCTTAAAGAAATCTCGTCCCGAGATTAAATTTGTGTTAATCGCTTAGTGTGACCAATAAAAAGACTTAAGATTTACTAAACCAGTTAAACATGACGCTGATAACTTTATTCAACAATGTCTGATGTTTCGACATTTCTTAATATACATAAATTTCGGCTAGGTTGACCAGGACATCCAATCCATTAGAATAGGTATCTTAGAGAAACATCATTACAAGGTTTATGGTTGGTATAAATGCTTTATGAAGAAAGCCTCTTAATAGTGAACACATCAAAGGAGAAAGTGTAGGTTTTAAATGCTTAAAGGCAGAGTCTCGTTTCTGATATCTGTAATGTTCGATGATTAATAACGGACGAGGCTAAAGGATGTAAGTATCCAACTTACTTGGCAGTACTAAATAGTATCATGACTTAAATTGGTGTACTATTGGTCTGCAATGAATAATTCAACTGAATACTATATCGACATATGCTTATCTCGTTTAAGATGGGTTTCATCACTTAGTTGATAAAGTTTGTACAAGCTGGGACCACTCCAGGACCCAACAACAGTAACCATAACGACAATAACCGTAACAGACGGTGATGGAATATTGTACCCAGTCTGCTAGTTCGAGATTGAACTAAGTCCGTTAGCTCAAGAGTGTAACAAGTCTGCTGACTCCGCAAACAGTTCGTGACTGTAAGGATTTGTAACTGCAAAAGTAATAACTTAAGTATTGAGATCAGGTAGCTCAAGTGAGGCCTTGAGATTTTCGCTGAGTGGTATGACACCATTGTGTTTCTAAATCCTCTTGACGAATTCCGGTGGTTATCGTGTTCGAGTTCATACTCGTGTCACATTGGATATCATTAAGCCCACTCATTTATTATTTCTTATTTACATAAAGAAGCGTCCAAATTTATGTAAGTAAGAAATGATAAACTTATGGTTCGGTGATTTACAACTTATTTATTTAAATGCAGAGGCGTCCCAATCCATTTAAATAAGGAGATTATAAATCATCCTACCTAATAATTTCCGATGCAATACGCGTACTCACACAACCTTCAAAGTGGTGGATGACATGACGATGCATGTGCTCTAATGAGTATGAGACGAGTGTTTAAAACTCGTCTTCAGAGACGGGAATAAAAATAATCATAGAAAATCAACATAGCGTTCATAATAATTGATGAGTATACGGTTATATAAAAATTTAGAGACCATTGTATAACTTACAATGTCTGAGAATGACGTGAGACCATTGTGCAAACTTACAATGTCTGAGAAGTACATCGAGACCATTGTGCAACCCACAATGTCAGAGGTGTAAATTGAGACCATTGTGCAAACTCACAATGTCCGAGGAGTAAATTCCAGTATGTATATAAATAACTTTTATATAAAGTCAAGCGTAAAATAATCGCAAGAGAAGGTAAGTGTATATATACACATATATATATACATAAGTCACGTAAGCACGTAAGCACGTAATGCAAGCAGTTAAGCAAGTAGTGTGTATGCGCATTAAAAAAGTTTGATGTGATGCAATGTTTGTGAAAACGGTTATAATCTAGGGTAAAATATGCAACCTAGTTCTTTATAACCTTGGCTCTGATACCAATCTGTAACACCC
>BQNB010184033.1:0-12346 GCA_026074375.1 Tanacetum coccineum
CGTGAGAATCGATAGAAACAAGCTAGGGTTTGTGAATCTCATTTTCGGTTGAATCTGCCCAATTTTGGTAGATCAATTTTGGTGAAACCCTAGATCCAGAATATGAATTTCGGTACAGCTTCTTTGGGCGGTTTTTGGTACTTGATTATGGTTATAAGGTGTTACAAAGGTTGTATTAGGATACACGTAAGTTTGGACTAGCATCCGAGCGCATTCATTGGACGTGTTTGTGTGAGCACTCGTAGAGGTGGTAGTTTAACCACTTTTGTTTCATTACATTTGCTGTTGACTCCAAGGGTTAGTTTTCTTGTTTCCTTTTGTTTATTTATTGTGTGTTAACTATATGAACCAAACATGATCAATATCCGCTGCGTACTCGTAGTGTTAATGGTTAACTAGTTATAAAATCCCAACAAGAACATGTCAACCTCATACAGCCAATCTAAAACAATTTCAAGGTTATGATTTCCAAAAAAAATTAGGGACTGGAGCCTTAACACATTACATTTGTCTATCTCCATAACCATGTTGGCTCTTAATCCTCTTATTCATAATCTTGGGACCATTAAACCTTCCTTTATGTTTTCGAGTAAAAAATCTGTAGCCATCATTTCATTCCTCTTCTAAAGACACATTTGACCCAACATGTCCCCAGTTTGGATTAGGGGTTGGTGACGTACATGATCATTAAAGAAAAAACCACTCTTAGGACGGAAATTACGATTACCATGATTGTTGCCCTCATGACTTTGCATAATTTCCACCACCATCCCCGATCGTAGATCGAATCTCTTCAAGCATAGTGGAGATACTCGCAAATTTTGATGGAAAATCATTGATCGCACAATCCATGTCTTCGCTCAATTATATCCTACCAAAAGTACGGGTTTTTGAATCTTCTACATCATTTACCATTAGAATATTAACAAGCTCTAATGCCAACTGACACTGGACGCATAAGCGAATTTTGTTAACCTTAATCCAAGGGTTGATAACAAGGATAAAACCTCCATCTAATTAAACCCAAACAAGATAATCACTCATAATACACAATTTATTAATAATCCAAAACTGCATTACAATGATAATCAAGTCTATATTTATAAGGAAGTAAAACTTACAGGTAAAGTAAACTAATTATGGTATGAAATGAATTAAATATAAAATGAAATTTCTAGAATTAGATGCCTCTACAGCGTAGGGATGTCTATTACTTTACAGCGTAGAGACTGTAAGGGAATGTTTCTTTTCTTCTTAGTGGGGAAGATTTGTGGCCCAAACCCTTGTTGCATCTATTTTGGGGGAAGTTTTAAAGCTTCCCTCTCCCCAATAAGTGGCTAATTAAGTGGTTCGTATGGAACCACTTAATTTAGTAAACACCCCCTAAGCCTCATATAAAATTCAATTCGAGAGTTTTACGACGTAGAGAGAGAAAAGGCTTTACGTCACAGAGGCTACGACTTCTATGTTTTTTGACCTTGATTCATCTCCCCATCACCAAAGAACCAACGATGAGTAGCCCAACAACTAAAAGGTTGTGATTTCAAGTCTTGTTGAAGATATGTTAGATATAATTTGTGTGATAGATGATACTATGAGGTCGTAAAAAAATTTCACTAAAAAAAGAACATTTTCTTGACATACATACATACATACATACATACATACATACGTACGTACATACGTACATACATACGTACATACGTACATACATACATACGTACATACATACATACGTACATACGTACATACGTACATACACACATACACACATACACACATACATACACACACACACACACATACACACATACACACATACACACATACACACATACACACATACATACAGGGGCGGAGCTACGGAGGGGGCACGGTGGGCAAGTACCCCCTCGAACTTTTCGACGAAGTGTACTTTTTATATAGATTATCAAGTTTTCATCATTTTGCCTCCCCATACTAGAAAATGAAATAAAGCAAGTAAGCTGAACATTCGAAATCGAAAGAAGAGAAATGGGTAAAGATTGATCTTGCCAGAATTTTCTAGTTTGACTGTAAAAAATGACATTAGAGATAACTAGAGAGGATGATGAGATTTTCCTTCTCTCTTCCCATGTGATTAGTCACGTGATTGTACAATGAATGGATATATTTAATTTTTTACTTAGTACTTTTAATCTTTTATCATTCTTTACCTATTGTATTTTGTTTTTACTTTTGATATTTATTTGCTTTTTCTTTTTGTTCAAATATTCAGTTTAAAGCAAATGGCATGAGTAATACAAATATAAAGGTATAAGAAGGAGATTTGATATAGATTTACTTTTATAAACGGTGAATAGAAAATCATATTAAGATTTTCTCAAAACTTTATAAAATGTTTGGCACATATTTATGTGATAACTGCTACTCCGTATTTGTTTAAAGCTTTAGTTTTAAACTGCAGTGTTTGTGTGTTAAAGCACTAAAAGGCATTGTTTTTTCGTTTATAATATACAGTCGGGGTATAATTTTTATCGTCTCACAATATAAGATTTTCGGTTTCATTTGACGTATTTGCTTTACTTATTGGTTTGGACAAAGGTTTCTTTTGGCGACACTCGTGCACAAACTTGTTTCTTTTTAGGCTTACCGCAAAAAAAATTTTTTTTGCCCCCTCTCGGAAAATATCCTGGCTCCGCCCCTATATATATATATATATATATATATTGGTAGTGCAAATATTACGATATTTAATCTATACGATCTCTTTATGTTTTGGTGATGACAAACATGTGACTTGTAATACGTAATCATCAATGCATACATGCGTCAACATCTCTCGACGTCTCAAGTATGCATCAAGACGGACATTGGTTTACACCCGACGTAAATCACATAAGGTATGTACAAACAAGCATTAAACTTGTAGGATGATCAAAGAAATAAGTTTTGTCTTAAACTTTACATTTTTATAAATGTCAAAATAATTTTTTCAAAACTTAATTAGACAAATTATTTTTGAATTATAAAGAAATATTTTATGTGGTAATTATTTCAAAATTCAAAATATGGTTCTTTTCCCCCCAAAACATGTTAAAATTTTACCAGACAAGTTTGTCCCCACAAAAATACAAAAACAGAAGCGTCTGTCGGGGCGGTCCCTTAAATAGGCCAGCGGCCCCCTTAAATATCGGCGGCCCCCTAATATATCTGGAACTGCCGTTTCCTGACAGGCTGTTTTTCAGCTCCTATAAATAGTGGGTCACCTCCAACTATTTTTACAACCCTTTTACATGATTTTCTTTAAGTTCTTTCTCTATCTAGATCTCACTTAATCTCTCTAAATCTTTCATTCAAACTTGTTAATCTTGTATAAATGTGATCAAATTCTTCTTTAATTTCCTCCTTCCCTCAAGTGGCAGAGATAAGAACTTCGGTCATCTTCAAGATCCGAAGTTATGTAGTCTAGTTAGTCAATTTGTAACATTTGTTACATATAGATCGAGTTCATGCCTTTCATTCTTGTATAGTTGTGTAGATTTGGATAATGTATGAATTCGGAAGTGTTGATGGTGTGTCGATTAGTATTTAGTCCTCAAAATACAAGTGTGGGTGGTAGATTGGTTCTAGCTAAGATTATGACTTCGACAATCTAGCTTGTGTCAGTAAATAATGTAAGCGGACGCCGATTTATGTGTTTAGCCATAAAAATTAGGTTTGTTCTGTTGGGCCATAAAACATAACGGGTTTGGTTATACCCGAAGAAGAACTCGACATCTAGCTTAGTGTCGGAAAATAATGTAAGCATTGGTATAAGGTTTTCTCTGCCGAAAGGGAGCTTGTTGATTAGTGAAGTAACTCTCGAGTTGGATACTCGGGGAGTGGAGTAGAGCGAAGAGGAGCTTCGTGACCGAACCACTATAAATCACCGTGTCTGGTTTGCATTTCCTTTTACCTTTCTCTTTACTTATGTCTTTATATTTATCGCTTTACTTTTACACTTGCATTGTGTGAATCGTTGTGAATGTTGTGTCTTAGCCATCGCGTGGTGTAGCTTCTTTGTATTTAACATTGTGAGTGCGGAAATATTGGTAAGAATTATTGTGCTCGTTACTGCAATCACATTATCAAACAATTCTCATATTACGTCAAACTTGATTTGTTATTTGATACAAAAGATCTAGTCTGAAAACCTCTTCTGGTGGCGGTCCCATAAATCAAGCGGCCCCCTGATATACTTAGCGGCCCCTATATATATATGAGACCGCCGGTAGAAGAGTGGTGTAATCTTTGATCTTAAAGTTTTTAGAAGGAAACGTATTCACCCCCCTCTACGGTTTCCACAATTGGTATCAAAGCCAGGTCGCTCTAGTTTTTAAAACAAATATTACCTATGAAGGGGGATTAAATATGAAAAGTGTTTTGTTATTTGATTCGTACTAGTTTTGGTTATTTAATTATCTTTGTTTACTAGCTTGAGGGAAAATTTCTCAGTTAGAACTTTAGAAGTGCCAACTTATGTTTGTCTAAGTCGTAAGAGTAGAAATGATGTCTAAAACACGAAATTTATGTGCTAGAACAACTTTTTAAAGTCCTTTGTTTTACAGATAAGTCACCAAATAATTTTGAACAAAAAACGTGTTTTGGGGTCACTGGTGGCGGTCCCATAAATGTTAGGGCGGCCCCCAAAATATTATCTGGGGGTCGTCCACCCATTTATGGGGGCGTCTGTCTGTTTCAGCAGATTTGGCAAACTTCGAAAAATCTATAAAAATCAACCGTAGTTCGTAGGAGTGTGCATAGCCATTTCGAGATAATTGAGTATAACTTTCATTTAAAAATACTTTCCAAATTTCATGCTAAACTTAAATTAACAGAAATGGAACATTACTACTTAGGTGGTCAAAAATTTAGTTCCATTTTAACTAAAACTTATATTTTACATTTGTTCTTTGAGGCGCGCATTTTAATTGTATATATTTGAAAAATAGTGTATTTGTCCTTTCAAAATATTGATTTTAATTAAATTTTTGAAATGGGAGGAAAAGTATTTTATTTTCAAATCAAGCTAAGTAATACAATCGTTATATCTAATAACACAAAACAACGACGAATATCCTTATGGTGTTTGCTAGATGATTATGTGTGTTTACCTTTTGTTTCAACTTTGGTTAATAGATATTATAAGTAAACAATTACTATAGTTCTATTGAGATAATTTATGATCTAAACACTTTGTGCCATGTATGCTATTTGTATATTATTAGTTTTCGGATTATGCCTAATAGGAATTACGCTAGATTTCTTGCGTTAAGTTGAAAAATTGTTTGTGCATTGCATATAGGCATAGATCACTATATTTACAAGTGTTACAAAAACATCTTATAGACCATTTTGAGTGTAGTAACCCACTTAGGAATAAGAGTTTAATAGTTTTGTAAGTGTGTGGTATAAATATAATGTCCTAAGATCCTATATTAAAAACCCGTCACTAAATATTTTCCAACACATCCAACTCTCTCCAACAAAGAAAAGTCTAAATCTTTTCATCATCTTGCGGTGTTTGACCTTGGGTTGGTTAAACAAAATAAAAGATTGTATTAATACATTGGTAATTAAATAAAAGAAAATGTATTTTTAAACTTTGCTTGTGTTTGCATTGTTGTAACACACACACATAAGTATATTCTTTTTATAAACATATAGTGTTTTACAAAAGATGCGTGTTGTATTAAAATGGTTAGAAAAATCATTCATATACTAATAAAATGTCAAAAACTATGCATAACAACAAATAGTTTTTAGCACACGCAAAATATATGAAATCTTGAAGTAAGAAGAAATTAAACTTGTTCATTATTCATCAACTCACACTTACAACTAGTCTTATGATTGTGGAAACACAATGAAAATTTTATTTGCTCTTCTTTTAAAAGAGTGTTCGTGGGGTACTAAAGATAAGATTTCGTTAATATATTCAACCTCATTATTCAACAACTTGATTGATGCATTTTATCAAATTATAATTGGACAGTTTTTGAGTAATGGACATAGATATTAGATTCTTATTTGTCTAGCTTTAAGGATTATATCAAAATATAACAAGATGATATTATCTTAAAACCTAACATACTCAATCATACGTGATTGATATCGAAAATAACGACATCCCTTTCAAGACGATAAGAATATGCCATTCGGACTCATAACTCACACATGTGTAGATGATTGTCATATTGAGTTTACGTGTCCAATAGTTGTCGGTTCATAAGATTTGGCAAATATATGCATAAAATACACAATGAAGTAGATTGACGATCTTGAAATGTTTTGTCTAAAATTTTCAGTAATTTCCTTGCAATGCAATGGTAAGTCGTATCTCTGAAAAGCCAAATATGAGCAAATGCACTAAAAATATGTAACCTTGCTCAAACATTTCAAAAAGAACAATCAAAACTCAAAATTATCCTTCATCGAAAATTTCTCTTACTTTATCAAATAAGCATAATATTTTTTCTTCACCACATGAGAACCATTTATAACAACCCACAAATTTCATCAATATAATTATTCATCTATTAAATTAGATGCAATTTTCATCAATGTAATATCTACTTATTAATTTTAACTACAAAATTTTCATGGAATATATTTTGCTTTATCAACTCATTATGCAACCGTAACATGCATAACTAATGTAAACGAGCTCAGCAACCCTACATTGTGCAATTTCACTCGACGTTTAATCAAGTAAAAAGTTATAATATGTCAAGCAATATGATTTAAACTCCATTTTACCATACTTTATCTATTTAACGTACTTTTCATAACGTTATTATAAAATGAACTTTATACGTTAACGTTTATATCAAAACCCTAATTATATGTAATGTTTTCATGCAAACCAAAAGTACAAACAAATAAGGCATGTATAAAAGTGAAAAAGGCATTATAATTTGAATTATGTTTCCCTCCAAAACCTTAGTACAACTCATTTAAGCTCAATGTATAACCCGTTAAAGCACGAATTCAAATAAGCTTATTTTCCCACCATTTCTTTAGGAATTTCGTACCACCTCTTTAGCAATAAGTACAAGCAATCCAATGCATCATATTTAATCACATTTCCCTCCCTAATCCTAACCCTAGCACGTCCTAAATCCAAAACCCTAATCCAAAAACCCTAATTGACCCGAAACACCTAAACTAGTTCAAACCTAGTTCGAACCAAGCATCCACCCTCACACCACCATGATCCACCTTGCTAGCCTCCTTGTCACCACCTAGCAGCCACCCTACCACCTCCATTACCTCCTTGCACCCTTGCACTCTAAGAAAACACCTTGTCACCATGGTATGTGCTTAAATACACATACCCTTTACCTAATAAAATGAGCTAAAAAGACCAATAATGACCAAAAATACATAAAAATGCATTGTATATGCGTATTTCGTAAATTGTGTCTTGCAAGTTTGGATATGTTACAAAAAGGACAAAAATAAAGCCAAAAGAATAAAAAAACCGGCAACGAGATTGGATTGAAACGTAAAAAACCTCACTAGAAGAACGAAGGAGTTATACTTTTTTTAATGGGTTAAACACGTACCATTTTATGGGTCGGGTAAGCCCATTAAGAATAATACATATAGAACCTAAGCCTTAAATTAACTTATAAATCCAGTCCATTTCCTGTCCATTTAACCAAGGCCCAATCCCAAAGTCTAAGCCTAATTCCTATAACCCGGTCAAAAGTCCACCTTATATCACTCAAAGTCAAAATTACTGTACATCTTCACCAATTCCCTCCTTTCTTACACAGAGTACGGGTAAAACCTCTCCTATCCCATTTCACCTCTTCTAGAAGGACACAAGGAAAGCATGTGCACCTCTGACACGTCCACGGTGGCAATCCCAAGTGATATGATTGGTTGTTGGGATGTGGCAGCAATCCAAGGGCTATGAATGATTGATTGGAGGAGGTTACGAATCAAGGGCGTAGATTTGAGCTTGAAGACGCTCCTCAAGGGCCTAGAAGCTTCACACAATCACTATAAATAGGAGGGCTTACTCACATAGAAAAATCATCTAGGAGTAGGATTAGATTAGGAGTAGTGTAGTCTTATTTTTAGCTCATTTTCTGCTTATTTTAATGCTTAATGTAATTTCCTTTCAAGTTTAATGTAATCTTTTAAGTTTTAATGAAATTTAAGTTTCTACAAATTCTGTCTTTTAAATTCTGTTTTACTTAATTACACTTCACTTAATCATGTTTTAAGAAGTTTATAAGCTCTCATAATCTAGAATTACTTAGTTAAATTCTCTCATAAGCTTAATTGAGCTTACTGTTCTTTAATTCTCCCCAAAATTTACATAACTTATGTTGGATGTTAAGCCAGAATTTGGACTTGTGGGGCTTTGGACAATACACAGGCTGTTTTTAAACAAGCTAGAGCTTGTAGATAAGCGCCTTTGAGCATTTATGATCCATGTTTGGCTGGGATCAAGGTACTAGTTCTAATCTCTCATTTTCATTCAATTTTAGCTTAATTACTATTTGCTTATTAGATTGCTTATTTGTGCTTAATTCTTGTTAGTTAATGCTTATTTGTTCTTAATTTACCTTATGATATATCTGTTTTTATATATCTCAGCTTAATTCTGTTTAAATTTGCAAATCTAGAACTTAAAGGGGTGTTTGGCACAAGCAACACTAACCTATGTTAGTGCTGCCTATGCCTCTTTTGTCTTTTAAATCAATTCTAACCAGCTTTAATTCAGTCTTTAAGTCAGTTTTTATAAATCTTTTAAGTTTAAAAATCAAGTTTTAGGTTCAAAGTAACCAAGGTTTGAATCTGTAGTGTTATTGTTTGATATTTCAGCTTGTTTGATTAGAACTTGATTAATGGCATTTAGGTGTTGTTTTCATACTTGTTTTGATCCTTAATGCAGTATGAATGATCTGGAATAAGTGTGCAATTGTCTTGTTGGTTTAAGTCTATATCTGTCTAAATGTCATAAGTTTCATTTTCAAAAGTAAAAAAAAAACAGTTTTCATTAGCCAATTTAGATAAGATAAAATTTATTTTAAGGTCTGTTATTGGTAATATAAGCTCTTTTTAAACATTTAATATTTGATCTGTTTTACTTTTTAGTTTTTAGATTGATGTTTATAGACTTTAAATTTAGGGCTGCATTTAGCTATTTTTCTAAACTCTATAAAAAAGACCAAAAATAATTGAGTTAGATGCTGTCATTTCAAAGTCTTTTTTTAGCTTATTTCTAAACCAATTTTCCTAATTCTTGGTTTTATGTGTTCTTTGGATGCTAAACTTCATCTGTTTTTAGTCCTTACTTATTTCCAAGTGCTTATTGTGTCTTAATCTTAGCTTAAATGTGGTTCACTGATTCCATAAGAAACTGCTAGTTTAAGGTCAGTTTTACCTTTAAGCTGTTTGAAAGCTTTTCAACTAATTTTGTTCATTAAAACCCTTTTTACATTTGCTTTTTGGTCTAGTCTTGGCCAGTTTTAGCTTATTTAGGATTTGTGATTGCTAGGCAGTTTAGTCATTAGAGGCTATGTCTTTAATTTTCTAAATCGGTCATCTTTCTTTAGCTTATTTCTGGCTTATCTTTTAAGTTTTAGTTATAAGTCCTTTTATTAAATTAGCTTATTTTCACTTATACTTTAGCTTTTTCAAATTGAAAAATAAAAAAATGTTTTGTCAAAAAGAAAGGCCACAGGTTTTGAACCTGTGACCTCCCACTTAACGCCCAACACTTTAACACACACTCCTTCTACCAACACGCCCTTGGGACTTTTTCATTATTACTTTGCACCCTTTAATATTTAACCTCAATTTTTAGTTTTAGCTTATTAGGCTTATTTGCTTTTTATCAGCTTATTTCGTTTAGCTTATTTCTAGTTTTTATTTTTCTTACATTAGTAATAGATTAAAGTATTTTCTGTAATTTTTCCAAAATTTTAATAATTAGTTTACCATTTTTTATATTTATTTAGATTAAATCTGTTTTTAATTCATAAAAAATTAAATAAAAGTCAAAAAAATATAATTCTTTTTTCTATAATTATTTTTTATCATTTAGGACTGTTAGAAACTAAATTTACATCTTTAGGGTTAAAATTTGTTTAATTTAAGTTTTTAAGTCGCGTTTTTTAAAATTCTCGTTATGATTTTAATGCTTAATGTTTTAATTGCGCCTTTAATTTTAGATTAGCGTGGCTTAAATTTACTTTCCATTTGTGTTATTAGGATTAGAAACCAAACCCAAATCTTTTATGATAATCAAGCTCGATTCTTGGCATAAACGTGAATTTCCATTCACCTTTCACCGAGGAGAACGATACCCGTGTTGATTACTTATTTTTCTTTCCTAAGAAAGATTTCTATGATACTTAGCTTACGTATACGTATATGTATTTTTATAAATATATATATTATATTTACCTTTCTTTTTATATATTTATAAGTATATTTTATATATATTTACTATATATTAAAGAGTGTAGTCAGAAGTGATCAATTGCCATCGTGGATTTGTTGGTTTATAAAGTGGGTCGAAGGTGAGAGTGATGGGTTTGTTTGATGGAGCAGGGGTCAAGGAAAGGGATGGATGAATAGTAGAAGGGTTTTGGCGGGTGTTTGGTTTATAAAAGGTAAACGGGTGTTAGGGTTTGGGGTAACGAGGTTAAAGGTAAAAGGGTGTAGGGACTAACGGTGCAATGGATAAGGACTAGTGGTGAAAGGTTTAAGGACTAATGGTGTAATTGGAATGGGTAAAGGGTTAATCGGTGTTAGTGTTTGGTTCATGGGCTTATATGTTGGGCCAGTTTTGATTTGGACTTTGAGCTTTTTAAACTATAAGGCTTATAGATAAGGCTTTTATGGGCTGACCCGGCCCATTAACTTAGGTGCGGGTTGGTCCTATTTAAGATGCACACGTCTTTGGCTTCGATCTTTCACTTTGACTTTGACTTTTCACGCTCTTTCCAATCCCGTGCTCGGTTTTGTCGGTTTTGGCTTTGTTTTTGTCCTTTAGTGAATATCCGATACCTGCATAGTATACCAAGCAAAACAAACATATATTTGGCATTTTATGTCCGTTTTTGGTCATTTAGGTTCGTTTTAATAGGTAAAAGGTATGTGTAATTAAGCACATACCATATAACCATTTTGGTTGCTCGTGGTGTGGAGGTCCGTTTAATGGTGGAAACTGTCCGGGCCGTAGCAGTGTAGGATCCGGAAATGAGTTTGTCTATGACCCAAATCCTTATTCTTATAATGAAACACCCGATTTTTCTTACCCACCTCCACAACCCCAGTTCGAGACATACTCGTGCGAGTTATGTGGGAATGGTTCTCACTATGGGTTTGATTGTCCGCCACGGTTCCCGCTTGTCCATGAGCAGGAACCGAGCTACAATCAAAACTTTAGTGATAATTATTATCCACAAAATTCACCGAGTTTTCCACAACAATATATTTGCTGTAAAAACTATGGGGGGTCCTCATGAAAGTTTTCAATGTCAACCGATGAATCAAAACTATTTTGAGCCTAACTATTCCGGTTTTGACCAACCCCCGTAGTATTCCATAAACCATCAAGAAGACCTTAATCAGCAAAGGATAAGTGATGTACACAATGGATAGGATAAAATAGATGAGTTACAGAATGAACTTCTTCAAATGATACAATCATTTTGTGAAAAGTTTCTTCAACAAAAGCAGGCAGCTAGCATCGATCAATCACCTCTTCAAGAAATGACTCTCCAAGAAATGGAGGATCTTAAGCAGCATTATTTAGATGAAATGTTAAGTTTAAGTAATGACTTAGGGATTAAAGATTATCGTAATGAGAAAATAGATATTCGTTTTAGAAGGGAATGTGAAGATATGATTGATGAGCTTAAAAGTAAATTCAATGGAATGAGTATTGAGATTAATAAAAAGAAAGAGCTTCAGCGTCTAGAGCAGGTGGCTAATCTTAGTACTTATCCTTCGCAATGTTTCAAATCTTTTTGCTATTATGACGATGATGACTATGATTACGAGGAAAGATCTATTCCTTTGAGAGATATTATTTCTAAACTTCTGTAACACCCCCAAATCTGGGTAGCAGCGGAATGTTGAATATCCGAAGGCGTTACTTCATAGATCAATAGCACAAGATATGAGAACGACTACTAAACGTGTCGTTTTAAAAAGATACATTGGATTAACAAAATGTTTGTTCATTACATAAGCTCATGGCTTTAAATTGTTCGACAATATAAGTAAAGATTTTGGTTTATAACAAATATTCCCCAAAATGTAATACGCCTAAATCTTTAGTACTGACTCTTTC
>BQNB010184034.1:0-12346 GCA_026074375.1 Tanacetum coccineum
TTCCAAAACTGTCTAAGTTTCCTGTTATATCTATAGGAACTTTTGGTCTCAGAAAAAGAACGAAAAACATATACAATTCCTTCATTTTTCTTGATTTGTGATTCTTGTGTCTAGAACACAAATTGCTACTCTCTTTGTATTATCCCGATAGAGATTTCGTGCAACCCAGGCATACTATATGGTCGAAATACTTTATACGAAAAGTGAACAAACACGATACAACAGAGATATCCAAGATCATCACAAACACACCTTAAATTCCTAACACGTTATACATCTTCAACTCAAAACATAATTATCTATATTCAAATATAACGTGATTGAGCACGGGGAGCGGTCGTGCCAAACTCAAAAAGTGGTGCCACGTCAGCAAAATGGAGTTTGGCACCAGAAATGCTATGGCACCAGAATTCAGTGGCATTGGTTTGGCACCAGAATTCTGGTGCCAAACTTTTTTTTTAATTTTTTTTAATTAACTATTATTTAAATAAACTTATTAAACTAAAATAAAATTCATTAAAATTAAAACATTACATTAAAAAAATACATAAATTAAAAGACATAAATTAAAATGCATAAATTAAAAGACATAATTTAAAAAACATAAATTTAACGGCGTCGGTCGACTAGTTTGGTGGTAGATATTCGGCTCGGATTCGTTCCTTTTGGGCGTTGATGATAGCGGCGTAGGTCGGATCCATCCCGCTTGTGTCGATTTGGAGAACTTTCATGTCCTCCGCAATCTTTTGAGCTTGAATCAACCGTCTTCGGTCTCTTGCGAGAGCACTTGCATTTTGGCCTTGCGGTCTAAATCGTATTGTTCCGCCATGAACTCTTGATAAGCGTCCGGGTTAGAACCGGAGCTAGCGGTCGAGTTAGAACCGGAACGTTGACTTTTAGCAATTCGTTGCAACCCGGGTGGCCGAGGCAACTCATCATCTCCAAAATGGTCCGGTTCCTTGTCGGTACCCCGAAGACGACTTCTTCGTTGCAAAGTCGATTCGGGGTTTTTCCACTTGTGCCTATCTTTCAAAAAATTCCAAGCACTCCGGTGCTTAAACTCACCCCCGACGATGGTTTCATACAATTGGAGCACCCTCGCCATATGGTTCTCATCATTCTCCCCACTATGAGCAAGCGTTTCCTCATACAATTGGTTAAAGTTCATAACCGCGTCATTCATTGAAGTCCACTTGCCCGTCAACATGTTCTTTGTACGCTCTTGAAAGCCTTTTTTGTTAGCTTATTGATTGTACACATCTAGGATTTTGTACCAAAAAGTCGCCAACTTTTGATCACACCCGGTTTTTGGATCCTCGGAAATTTGAATGAAACTTTCCGCCAAAAGCAACTCCTCGGCTTGGGTCCACGCATGTCGAATTCGTCCTTCTTTGGTTTCTTTCTCAACTTTCACATCTTTTCCTTTGTTTCTTTTTGCTACCGACTTCTTACGACCGCAGTTAGACTTCGACGTCGAGGTTGGAAGCGGTTCCTCTTCTTCTTCTTCGTTTTCGTCAGCTAGGTGGTGAGATTGTTGCTCGGAATGTGGTTGGGAAGTGGTGAATTGGTTTTATTGTTGTTGTTTGTTCATTTGCATTTGCATTTTAAATTGGTGAAACAACATTTGTTCTTTTTGATTAGAATATTGAGGTTAGAAATTTGGATAGTAATGCATTTGGGTGAATGAAGGTTGAGTGGAACCGCCCGGATTCGAAGACGACCCCGAAATTTGGTTGGTTGGGTCGGTAAGCATACCGGAAATCCAATTGAAGTTGAGATTCATTTTTTTGAGTGAAAGATGAGAGAATTGGTATAGAAATTGTGTGTGAAGTTATAAAATATAAAGGGGGTATTTATATGATTTTTAAAGGGGTAAAAATAGGGTTTTGGGGGTATTTTTTCAAATATCCGCTCCCCCCAACGGCTATTTTTCAAAAAAAAAAAATTATCGATCGCGTGGGCTGTTAGCCACGGCGCGAGAGTGCTTGGCGCGAACCACGGAGTGGTGCACCATGGCTCAATCTCGCGCCATGGCTTGGCACGAAGCCATAACACCACCACTCCCTCCCCTCTTATCCATTCCTTTTTCATTTACCAACACATATTTTTCTATCTTCTTTCTTAGTTTTTTCTCCCCTGGTTTAACTTTATTTTCATTTACACACACTTTCCATCGACGCCATCATTTGCATTCATTACTACCATTCATCACCACCGTTACCATTAACCATGTCCTTTGATAAAAAGTCAAATATGTGATAAACATACTCGTTTCAAGATCCATATATCTATTAGTGTTACTGGATCAAAATGTTTGTATGAAAAAATAAGATTGGTTGGTAAGTGTGTTTGCAGTTTTAACAAATAAGGCGTAAGGGGTAATTTTGTTATTTTTCCATTAGAGGTAACTTGCGTTTTAAAAAAACAGGGACTCACATGCTTTTTGAAAACGGCGTTTTGAAGGGATGAAAACACAGATAAGTGATTCTTGTATTTTCCTACCCAAACACTTGGAACATGATTTTTTGCGTCTTGAAAACGCAATAAGCAGATAATCTACTTCCAACCGCAATCCCAAACACCCACTTAAACATCAAGTACTTTAACCCCAACCTCAACACCAGGTTCAATGGTGATGGAGGTAATTTCCCTTCACAACATCTGGTAGGCTAAAAAGATCAATAACAAGCTTGTGGACACGAAGCTTGAATCTGTCCTGTGTGTTTGTTCGCGCACGGTTATAATAGATAGCAAACATTGGTAAAAGATGGAAATTATAAGTGTTTAAAAGGGGTGTAATTATAATCTTTATAAAAGTAGTGTTCTTTTTTTGTCAAAAAAAAGTAGGCAATTGCCTACATATGGAAGCAGGCAACATTTCCCCTTTTCAAAATGCTAAGAGCAAAGGGAACGGTTGGCTGGTATCTTGGCGCCAAGCCTTGGCACGAGAAAGGCCGACGGCGCACCACTTCGTGGCTCGCGCCAAGCCTTCTCGCGCCGTGGCTAATAGACACCTGTGACATTGACACTGAGCACACGCTCAAAGTCAGTTTTCTCATTATCAACGATGCGTTGTTTGTTAGGATCTACTATCCCCGCGTTACAAAACATGATGTCGAGTTTTCCATAGGTGGCAACTGCAACATCTACAGCATTCTTTACATCTTCTTCGTTGGTTACATCACAATGGACATATATCGAGTTTGATGATCCTATGGCCTCACAAACCGCTTGACCAAGTTGTTCCTGGATGTCCGCAATAACGATTTTTGCTCCATGTTCAGCAAAGAGCTTTGCCGTACACTCTCCAATACCACTTGCCGCTCCTGTAATCAATGCTACCTTACCTTCCAGCCTACACATAGTGTAAAAAAATCATGACTATAAAACTTGAGATGCATAACCACATAAACAAGCACAATATCCATTTCCCATTTGGTTCCAAGTATATACACTTCTTCTTTAGATCTAATAACATCAAAATCAAAAGTTAGAGTAAAAGACAACATATAGACGGGTTTTGCTAGATTATTTTATCGTTCAGTTCACACTATGTAAAAACATCTAGTATAGTTAAATTTTTTTTTTTTTTTTTTTTACTATTTTAAACAAAAACCTCTTTTTTTGTGTTTTAGATCATGCCTACTTATTAATATTTTTATATAACTATTTCATATCAATATTAATTCCTACTAATAAAGAAGAAGCATTTTAATTATAAACTGTGAAACTCATCTTATTACCTTTATTTAAATCTAAAACAATTTTTGATAAGAGTTATGCTTAATTCATTTTATGGGTGACATATGACTTAAATCATTTCTGTATATATCTATTGATCTCTTAACTTATCCATGTTAGATTGATGTTTAGGCATATTAATTTGTCACACCAATCCTTTCTCTTACAACAAAATCATCTGTAAACCCTAATGACTTTTACTAACCAAGCTTTTTATTAAGATATAGAAATATGTTTCCACTGATTCTATTAGCTTTCTTTGCATAAGTCGAATGATAAATTACACTTGGTAAAAAGGCTTACTGACTGTTCAAAAGCTATTGAACCATAGTAACTTTTACTAGCAAACCATGTTTTCATAAATCAATACAAGCTATATATAGAACAAAAGAGATCTACAATATAGATGTTGCAAAAACTAGCATACTTCAATAAGTTAAATGAATAGAGTAACATGAAAAGGCAGTTAAAATAGTACTTGACATGTTTATTGGTTAGTATTACAATATTTTTTTATTCTTCCCTTATTCTCATTTATAAAACTTATTTATAATAAAAGGTTGAATACAATGACGAATAGATTGATCAATATAAAAACTAACCTTCTTGTAGAGCTAGTCATTTTCTTGCAAGAACCCAGAGGGAGGAAGAGAGATGGCTAGCTTGAATGAAAGATGAAAAAACTCAAGAGTTATATAGGGCAGGTTGATTGGCTTAATAACCTTAGGCCGGCTCTCTATGTATTTTTATATATAGAGTTATATAGTGAATGAAAGATGATAAAACTCAAGAGTTTACCAAATCAAAAACAAATGGCTAATCAAATATTGTTCTCTTTAATAAAGACAAGCTTTAGACATGTATAATAACGGAGATACCTGAGTTTCTTGATTTTTTTTTTCTTTTTTGAAGGCTGAAAACATGTAAGAGTTTTTTAGATTAATAAAGTACCTTACTTATTTTGGTAAATCTTAAAAATTATATTACGTATTTTCATATATCACCCTACTTTGATGATTAATTTCACATATCCTTAAAATCATGGACGGACCTTAGTGAAGACCGGGGAGGGCTACGGTCCTCCCAAAACTTTAATGTTTTACTTATATTTCTTAACGCTGCGTTCTCGAGTTTTAAACCACAAGAAAAGAAAGTAAAAGAAAATAAAAGAAAGGTAATGAAAAGAAAAAATTAAGTAGTTAATAAAAATATTTGTGTTCTTGAGTTGAAGAAAAATAAATGAAAAAAGTTGATTCAATTACAATTATGCTTATGTTTGAGAGATTTCAAGTTAAAAAGGCAAGGACAATTATGTCTTTTGACATGTAAATTATTATTTTCCTTCTATTTCCTCCCATATTTTGGAGGGAAGTTTTAGCCAACAATTTCCTTTCATTTTACTTCTTTTCCTTTCTTAAAAAACATCAAGAAACAAACTTTGCTTAAGTATATTTTTTTCTTTTTTTCCCTTCAAAATTAAACTCGAGAACAGAGTGTAAAGGAAATACAACTTTAGCCTTCCTAAATTAATGGATATAGCCTTTGGCCCTCCCAAAAAATTTACCAAAGTTCCGTCTATGCTTAAAATGTAACAATTGAATGCATAATATACAATGCTTTTAAATTTGAAATTTATATATTCAAGGGGAAAAAATATGAAATTACCTCTTCATTTAATTGGTCTCTTGGGCATTGATATGTTCGCCACTCATGAGTCTCACTGGCCACCTATCCACCAATTATAAAAACTAGCCGCCTTAAAAGTGTGTTTTTGTTATAAAAAAGGTGGTGGTTATAAAAAAGGTACTGTAGCTGTTATAGAAAAAACATATAAGAGGGGAGGGAGTCTATGGCTGTTGGCTTGGTACCAAGCCATGACGTCAAAATGGCCAACGGCGCACGACACAATGGCTCGCGCCAAGGGTCTTCGCGTCGTGACTAACAGCTCACGCCAAACTCAATTTTTTTTTAAACTATCCATTAGGGGGAGCGGATTTTCAAAATAATACCCTCAAAATCACAATTTTACCCCTTTAAAAATCATATAAATACCCCCTTTTTATTTCATACTAGCACACATTCATTTTCAATTACATCTTCTAATTCACATTTGCTACTTTCGTTATTTTTTTCAACTCAAAAAATAAAATGAATCACAATCCCACACCCCAATCCTACCAAATTGGATTTCCGGTATGCTTAACGACCAACCAACCCAAATTTCATTGGGGTGTCTTCGAATCCGGGGCTCCTCCACTTAACGGCATTCAAAACAAATGCTCTTACTATCCCAATACAAAATTACCAACCTCAATTTACTTAACCAAGAGGAATTGTTGATGTTTCAACATATTTAAAATGCAACAAATGCACCAACAAAACACAACAATTACCAAAACCAATTCACCACTTCTCAACACCCAAATACCCCCCATTCCGAGCAACAATCGCACACCTTGACAGTCGAGATACCGAAGCCCACGCGAAACTGATTTTTTTTAAACTATCCATTGTATAGCCATTGGGGGAGCGGTTTTTCAAAAAAATACCCCCAAAACCCTAATTTCACCTCTTTTAAAAATCCTATAAATACCCCTTTTTATTTCATACTTCACACACACTTTCAATACATTTAATAACACACATTTCTCTATTTCTTCATTTTTTCACTCAAAAAAATGAATCCCCATCCCAACCAACCAAATTCCGGGGTCGTCTTCGAATCCGGGCTTCTCCACTCAACCGTCATTCAATCAAATGTCTTACTATCCCAATTTCCAAACCCAATTTGCTACCCAAGAAGAATTGTTGATGTTTTAACAATTTAAAATGCAACAAATGCACCAACAACAACAACAACAAATCACCAAACAATTCACCACTTCCCAACCATATTCCGAGCAACAATCGCACCACCTTGAAGTCGAAGATACCGAAGATGAAGAGGAGCCGCTTCCGACCCCGACGTCGAAGCCTAGCCGCGGCGGCCGTTTGAAGTCGAAGTAAAAAAAACAAAGAAAAAGAACCGCAAGTTGAGAAACAAAAAAGAATTCGTAATGCGTGGACTCAAGATGAGGAGTTGCTTTTGGCGGAATGTTTCATTCAAGTTTCCGAGGATCCAAAAACCGGGTGTGATCAAAAGCGAGATACTTTTTGGTACAAAATCCAAAATGTGTACAATAAGGAAGCGAAGAAAAAAGGCTTCACGGAGCGTACCAAGAACATGTTGACGGGTAAGTGGACTCCAATGAATGCCGCGGTTCTCAAGTTTAATCAATTGGTGCAAGAAACCGCGGTTCATAGTGGGGAGAATGATGATGATTGGATGTCGAGGGTGTACATGTTGTATGATACAACCGTGGGGGGTGAGTTTAAGCACCGGAGTGCTTGGCTTTTTTTGAAAGGCAAGCACAAGTGGACAAACCCCGATTCGACTTTGCAAAGAAGAAGTCGTCTTATGGGCACCGACGAGGAACCAGAGCATTTTGGAGATGATGAGTTGCCTCGACCACCCGGTTTGCAACGACTTGCTAAAAGTCAACGTTTGGGTTCTAACTCGACCGCTAGCTCCGGTTCAAACCCGGCCGCGTTTCAAGAATTCATGGCGGAACAATACGAGTTAGACCGCAAAGCCAAAATGACCGTGCTCGAGAGAGAGATTGAAGACCGAAGGCGGTTGATCCAATCTCAAATGATTGCGGAGGACATGCGTGTGCTACAAATCGACACACGCGGGATGGATCCGGTCAACGCCGCTATCATCAACGCCCAGAAGGCAAAAATCCGAGCGGCATATCCACCACCTCCAAACTAGCCGGCGCCGCCAAATTAATGATTTTTAATTTTATGCATTTTAATTTTATGTCTTTTAATTTTATGTATTTTTTTAATGTATTGTTTTTTTAATGTAATGTTTTTAATTTCAATGAATTTTATTTTTAGTTGTATAAAATAAGTGTACTTTTAAATAAATATGAAAAAAAAATTAAAAAAATATAAAAAACTGCTATTGGCACCAGAATTCTGGTGCCAAACCATGCCACTGAATTCTGGTGTCATAGCATTCTCTGTGCATGCATCGTGTCTATCTTTTTTTTAATCATGGTTCCATGAGCAAGTCAGATAGCAGAGCAATGTGATTTTGGTTATGATATTCAAAGATATGTATTTCACGAAATTCTAGCGTGACTAATTTATATCATTATAAAGGTGACAATCTGAATCATTTATGTTTTGTGTTATTTTCAGTTTTTATTTTTGATGGGTCGAATTAGTCGTGTTCTTCAGGCTTAAAGAGGTCCAGAGTTGTATTCGCTTGTCTGCTTATTAAACCAAGTGTTTTTACTTATTTCAATGTTACATTTTTCACAATTTTACTTAATAAATTGAATTATTGATTACTTTTATAAATGCAAGAAAGTTTGCACGTTAACTAAGCTTGACAACGATGTGTGACATGCGCGTAACCCAAAATTTTCAAATCAAGATTGTTTCGTCTACAACGATATTTCAAAAACTTTTACCAAGTATAAGTTTGACTTCATCTCTTTACGTAAGTACAACTACACTTCCATTTGATTCATTCAAATTTTATGACCTATCTGGTATTTTATATAGATATCATCCGTTTTTGAAATTATCAGTTGGAATCAAGTTGTTGATACTTGAATGGATACTTCTTTTAGTTAATTACAACTTGTAAGAGTGTTTGTTGAATTGTAAGTTGGTTGATTTATTACAATTTGATAAAATATTGAATTATCAGGTTTTATTGACTATTGGGTTTAAAGACTGGTATTACTTGAATAATTAGCAAACATAAATAAATAAACACTCAACTATCAAGCATTCATCGACTACAATTTAGCTTTTTTGTAACAATAAAATATTTCCAATAAAAGTCAAATAATATGATCACAAACGCGGTGGAGCTGTTGTTGGTTCTTCTGGAGGTGGCCATGACAAGTCAAAGATCGTTGACAGCATTCAAGACCGTGGTATCAATCAGGTGTTTAATGCTCAAAATATTGCACAACCTGATTAATATTTCCATTAAGAGTTTATACTAAGATTAGTGATTGATTTACATTATTGTTTCAGGTTTATATAATTGGAGGTGATGGAACTCAAAAAGGTGCAGCCGTGATATTTGAAGTATGTTGCATTATAACTTATTATGGTCAATTTTTTGACATGTTAATATAGGCCATATAGTGAATTACTCTTGTGTCCTTGTACTTAGGGGTGTCATTGGGAGGGCCATCATGTGGGGGCTTGGTAGCCAGAACATTAGAAAATCTGCAAAGTTGAGTAAAATTAACCTGGCTCGTTTCACAATCCAAATTGAAGTTGAAAGGGGCTCGTTGACTCTATAAGCACTTTTTTTGTCTTTTTTCATAAAAAACACTTTAACGTGTACAATATTGTTCATTTTGACACAACATATATTATTAAAATGATAGTCTAATCCTTTGAGGAAAATTAGCTCGGAGGTTATATGCAGTTAAAGAGAGAGTTTGGGTGGACTTTCACCCCCATTTGACTTGTTTCGTTTCCCTTAACTTTGCTGAGTTTTCCAATTTAGATAAAACACAACCCAAATCGAACTTGCCACCTCTACTTAATGACATGGTATTCTCATTCCAGTTTTCATTCTATATGTGCAGGAAATCAAACGACGGGGCATCAAAGCTGTTGTGGCTGGGATTCCAAAAACAATTGACAATGACATTGCGGTATTTTCACTCTTAGTTTCAGGCTTTTGTTGTTGTTTTTTGGTTTTAGTAGCACTTGCATCTTTGACTTACATATCTGTAAAACAATTCTTGTTTTCAGGTCATTGACAAGTCTTTCGGTTTCGATACTGCTGTTGAAGAGGCTCAACGTGCTATTAACGCTGCACATGTTGAGGCAGAAAGTGCAGAAAATGGCATAGGGGTAGTCAAGTTAATGGGGCGCTATAGTGGTAAGCTTCACCTCCAATATATGTGGAAAGTCTGTTGTTTCAACCCGTTCCATGTTAGCCCATACAGAGATTTTTACCATTTTGAATCAAAACCGAACTGCCCCTTTTACTAATTACTGGAAGCCTTTCTAAGTCTTATATTTTGTTTCAGGGTTCATTGCAATGTACGCAACTCTTGCAAGCCGTGATGTGGATTTATGTTTGATACCAGAATCACCTTTCTTTCTGGAAGGTGAAGGTGGTCTTTTTGAATATGTAGAGAAACGAGTCAAGGAAAACGGACACATGGTTATTGTTGTAGCTGAAGGAGCTGGTCAAGAGCTTGTTGCACAAAGCAATTCAGCAACTACACAAGATGCTTCTGGGAACAAACTACTTAAAGATGTTGGGATGTGGCTTTCTGATAGTATTAAGGTATTAAACATGTTCAATCTTGTAGTTAAGTTTACTAATTTTCATTTCTTTTTTGGATGCTGTAATCGCATTTGAAAATGAAATTAATGTTGTACTGCAGGCTCACTTTGCAAAAACGAAATCCATGCACATTACTCTTACTATTGCCTTGGAAACACTATTTTGGGTTGGCTTTTACCCTTTTAGTAGCCAACTATTTAGATATTAGTTGAGTTTACAATCACATAACACATGAACACTTTTCTGCTTACATGATATCCATAATTGTTGGCATATAAATTACCATATAATTATTAGGTGGTTGCCATAAGTTTTTCCTTTGTAAGAAAGCCATTATATTTTAATATGAGAAACACTAATAAACATGGCACAAATAAAAATAATAACGTGAATCACATAAATTTGGGACTTTTATTTTTACCCAAACCATAACTCTTTTTTTAAACGGCCGCTATTTCATATCGTTAATTATCACAATATTGCATATCGTTTTTTATTTTGACCCAAACAATTCTATTGTAAACATTACACGAAAAACTTACCACAAATTTTGCATATCGTTAATTATCGGCCGATAGGGTTTTCCGTTGCTATGCGCGGGTACACGCCTAGTATTAGAAGATTAACTAAATAACTCAAAAGTAAAAAATATTTCCCTTTGTATTTTTTGTGGGATTGATGTTTATTTTATTTTTGTGCGGCCAAATTTAGTCTTTTAAAAAAATATATAAATAAAATTGATATTTTTTGGAAAAAGACTTAATTTGATTGCACTAAAGTACAATAACCGCTAAGAGCATCATTGGTAAGATTCTTTTAGCTGCTGCCATTTACTTCATTTGGATTGAACGGAACAATCGTTTATTCAAGGATATTAAGAAGAATCTGGAGGAGTTATGTGATATGATCATGATTACTGTTCGGTTAAAGCTTATTACGCTCAGATTTAAAAACACTAATAGTGTTAACTTTATGCTTGAGCATTGGAAGTTGCCTACCTCGTTTAGACTGTATAGGAGTTGATATTGCTTATGGTTAGTATCTCTTGTTCTGATTTGGACCGTTTGGAAAGATCTGGTGTGGCTTCGTGTTCATATGGGGCTCCTCCAGATTGTGTTGCTATCTCTATGTCAAAGTGCTTAAGTGGGCTTCATCTCTTGATGTATTCAGCCTCCTATGTTTGGCTTGCGGACATTGTTGCTTGGAAGTTCTTTAAGGCGAATTGGGATGTTTCTTAATTTGTTTTTATGTTATGTAATCAATTGAGGCATGTCTCATTTGTATTAGTGGTAATTCAAGCGTTGGCTTGAGGTTAATGTGGTATTTCAGTTACATTCTATTGTTTCTAAACGTTTATTGTGTTTAATTCCATTCACCGGGTAACCCATTACAAAAAAAAAGTACAATAACCGTGAATTGTACAAAAAATATTTCACTAATTATTAGTAATTATTAAATTAAAAAAACATGTGTCAAAATCTTTATCTATACTACATATAAAGAAAACTATTATCTCTCTCTTCATTCAATGCAAAAAATTAAGTAATACAAGTATTGATGCACATTGTGCAATCTTTAATGCAACATTTTCCCACAACCTTTCACCGCAATTAAGTAATTTAAAGTCAAAAAAATTAAGTAATACACGAAAAAAAGCACATTCTACAAGCTGATTCCACTATCCAAACTGAAGTTGAAAGGGGCCTGGTTGACCTACAAGCACTTTTTTTTGTCTTTTTTTCAAAAACACTTTAACGTGTTAAATATTGTTACACAACATATTTTACAAACTAACAAATCACATGTGATGGTACACATGGTTTTAAAACGGGACCGGTCCAACTGGTTCAACCGAAAACTCGAGTTGCCACCGTTTCGGCTAGACAATAAAGTTGTCCAAGAATGAACCGGAAATGACCGGTCGAAACCGGTAAAAACGGGTGAACCCGTATAAAAACGGGTGAACCCGTATAATCAATGAGCATTTTCTTTTTGTTGTTCCAGTTAATCACCTCATCAATGTTATTTGTTGGTGGCTAGACTTTAATTACATGGTACCCGCCGTCACAACGTGCAAGTACCCTGCTACTATTAGTGAAGTCGACAGGGCCGTCTCGTGGATTTTAGTGGCCCCGTGCCATTACCACAAAGAGGCCCTTAAGCACACACATAATATATACATATGTATGAGTAGTGAATGAACTAATTAAACTCGAGTCTCATACC
>BQNB010184039.1:0-12346 GCA_026074375.1 Tanacetum coccineum
AACTAATTAAAGACCGAAGCTCCATCGTAGAGTGACCGAGCTTCCTTGTTCGACTCAATAAATTGAGGCTAACAAAATCTTTCCTCCAGCTAGGGCTGCAGCATATGCCCTGACAGTTTCTAGTCTCCTGTTTTGTTGCTGGTGATGATTGTTGTTTCGGTTGCGGTTATTGTTATTGTTGTTGTGGTTATTTTTGTTGTGGTTATTGTTGTAGTTATGGTTACTGTTGTTGTTGTTTCTTTGGTTATCTTCCCATTTCCTTTTATTGCTTGCCCCAATTCTTGCAGCCTACCCTGAACTGATTGCTCGACTAGTTCACGGGCCATGTTGATTGCCTCATGCAAGGTCGCAGGCTTTGAAGAAGTGATTTTTCCTTTGATTCTTTCAGGAAAACCACGAACATACTTCTCAATCTTCTTCTTTTCAGTGGGCACTACTCAGGACACATCAAGGCCAGCTCATGGAAACAATTGTTGTATGCCTCGATGTCATCTCCTTTCAGAGTCAGAGTTCAGAGTTCTTGTTCCATCCTTTGGATTTCAGTTGCTGGGCAGTATTCAGTGGTCATCATAGCTTTCATGTAGGTCCTTATTAACAGGATCTCAATGAGCCTTAAACGACTTATAGTTCTCTGAATAAATCCAAAGAAACTATGAGAGACCCTCAGAAGGTACTAACAGCAAGACATAACCTGTCTTCTTACGCACACTTAGCCAGTTTCAAACACTTGCTCTACTTTCTCAATCCAACGCCTTAATCCAACAACACCCTCTGTTCCTTTAAAGGAATGAGGCTTTCCATTCAGAAAAGTCTTGTGCGAACAGCCCTGCACATTCACAGTTCTTCCAGCATTTCCATTGTTTCCTCCTGAACTTCCAGCACCATCTAGGTTAGCCCTAGTCTTTTCGTATTCTTCAATAGCTTTAGCCACACGTCTTTCCAACCAACCTCTTAACGTGATACCTTTTTTCAAACCGTCTTCTGGAAAAAAAAAGGGGGGCCCCCAGATTCTGTCAATAATAGGAGTACAAAGTTTCTTAAGAATTGTAAAAGTAAACTGAGTTGAGGTTATATGAAAACTAACCGAGAAAATAAGAGTTTTGACATGAATTCAACGAATGGGCAATATTTATATACTTGACCGATACGAATGAGTAGTAATACGCTAGAAGATAGGCATAAGAGATCGGATCTAAACTAAGTAATATATATAAATTATATAATACTATAATGATAATCAAAAGAGCAAGTACGGATCAGGGATGCGCGCGCGGATATCGGATCAGCGATGAAGGATTTCCTGTTAATTTGAAAAATGAAAGTAAGAAAAAACTTTAAAATTCGTGGTTATAGACGTAGGTTATGACAAAAAATGACCCAGTTCCCTTATGTAACCTGGCTCTGAAAACAATCTGTAACCCCCCCAAAATCTGAATATGCAACGGAAAGGGTAACATGTGGGGTGGCTACGTCAAAGTACAACAACAAGATATTGGAAATGACCAAAAAATGGGCGTTTTAAACAAGAACATTCGATGCATATAGAAAAATCAGAAGTTATACATTAGTGTCCCAAAAGTTTTGAAAAAAGAAAAGACATACACATAATATCTTTAAACTACAAGCTTAATAATCCCAAAAGACGACATAAGTGTTTATAGATAAAGTTGCATCGAATTTAATTAAAACACAGAATCCGTTTTCTTCGATATCCATCACGGCGCCCATCCAGCTTATATCTGATGACCAGAATTAAACATGCTAAAGGTCCACACAAATGTTGAGTGAATTCCATAGGTATATACGTAAAAGTGTGGACCACACGATTTAAGTAATGGGAGTACTAAGTACATATGCCGAAGTCCAAAAACATGTATTATAGAACTAACTCATGACCCGAAGCCTTAACTGATTTGCCCCAAGTGGGTTATGGTGTATGCCAAAACAACCTACAAGTTATACTCAATGTAAATGCACCATGGTCAACTTTGACCCAGAAGAATTTTAAAGGTGGGATTGTTAGTCCCGATAATCTATCCACAACACGAGCAGCTCAACAATAGAGGTAATTGACGAGGTTCAGGATATGGTGGGACTTAGATGGACTGTGGTACCTTATCAATAATATGCTGGTAATAATCTGGATCGCATACAGTTTAAAAACAAAACACGTTGTGTCCGTATTAAAAACAAGCATGTAATTCCACCCCGTACAGTTTAGTAAAACAAGGAGATAGAAAATGGTGGCTATGAACTCACCTTAGATGAAGGTGATAAAAAAAATCAGGTAAATGGCAGAAAACGTATCACGGAAATATCGAAAGCAACCTAATAAATATGGGGTCATATCAGTACTCAAGGACTTGTCTAATACTACCATGTACAATCCTATATAGTTATATCAATCATACTATTGGTTCGTTTTTTATTACTTTTGTTTGTTTTTTTTTTTTTTTCCTGCGATCATAATTAAGAGGTCATGACATGACTGACAGGAGTTAGGACACTTAAAATCGAAATCCAACAACTCGTCGATACGCCATCCCGAAGAGGCCTCATTAATGTAAGACTCCTATATTATAGCGACTTTATAACCACATAATAATTCTAAAATAGCATGCAATCACCATCTAACTGTATTGTGTGAAAACATATTTATAATTGTAAAAACATTGATAAATAATCTAGAATAATGTAATTACATTTAATCTGGTAGTAGTATTAGTTCCTCCTGGTAGTGTAGTAGTTCCTACTGGTAGTGTAGTAGTTCCTACTGGTAGTGTAGTAGTTTTTACTGGTAGTGATAATTTATTTTCTAAATCTGACCCGACTATAATGACCCACTAAATTACATTTTCATGACTCGGATTCTAAGATCAATTATGCGAAACGACATTTGAACAACTTCCAGTTCTGTCCGAGAACCGCAACTCGACCGAGATGGGACGAAAAAGCACCGCATCAATCTGATGCAGTGTATTAATTACAAAAAGTCCAGATTTTCCCCCCGCCTTACGACCCGTTATCACTCGCTTTTAACTTAAAGAACCTCGCGGGAAGTAAAACGACCTCCCGAACGACTTTCATGTTTCGGCCGAAAGCCGAAACGGACTCGAAAGTCCGCAAAATACAACTTAAAATTCTGACAGAAACCACTAACTAACTAAAGCTGGATTTTTTTTATACCTGAATATATACAGTTGTTTTCGCGCTAACTTTTTCGTATAAATCCGTTTGACAAGTTCTTTATCATTTTGAATCGCATGAGGCGTATTTTTTATAAGAGGTCAAACCCACTGTATAATTTCGATCTAAAACACCCTGATGTATTTATGTGAAAACTTTATAAAAACCCTTTTTTTTTGTATTAAAAAAGTCTTAGTGGTGAATTAGCCATAAATTAAACATATAACACATAAAATAATGATAATACAAAAGTAAAAAGGAATTAGGTAGACCTAGGGATGATGTATGATATGATAAATAAGGGCTAAACCCTTTTAGATTCAAAACTAAACTTACAAGCGTTATAAACTCTAGCTTTCAAAGTAAATAGCCCTACCTTCGCCTTTCTGAGATTATAACTTTGCAAATGGTATTCAATGCTTGGAAACACCTTTAGTGTGAGCCTTAGGATAGATGTGTAAAAGGTTGTATGGATGTAGAAAAATTTTGTATGGATTGTGTAAAAAGTTGATTTTGAGTCGTGAGCTAGTATGAGATGAATGAGGGGTTTTGTTTTTGATTTCACTTTGGAAAAGAGATGTGTGAGTTTATTCACTAGCTAAGGCCTTTTATAATAAGCCAATGACTCAAGGAAGGTCTCAAGGAAGCTTCATAGAGCAAGTAGCCAAGAGCATGTGGTGGTGTAAGGCTTGGTTCCCTAGATCTTTGTTACTTAGATATTTAGGGCTCTAGTCATCAAGATAGATATTTCCTTGCTCCTATCCTTAGGAATTCGGCCACATAGGCTCCCAAGTGATGTTATATTGATTATTTTGTGTATTGGGTATAAACGTGGGTTTTTGTATAAGCGTAGAAAAAGTTTTTGTGATCCGGGAATGCCTAAACTAATTTATCGCGAAACGAAAACGTTTTACGTAACCGACAAAAATAAAATATAATATGGTGGGGGGGAGTTGAATTACTACTTCCTAAAAGAGTATATGGCTTGCTTGACGAATACTTTAATTCGTTGGTGTCAGGTTACCTTAATCGATGATTTTATTAGTTTACGCGATTCAATCCTGATACTTAATATTAAACGGCGACGCGGTAAAAATAAAGACGTCGAAAATACCTGAAAGACGAATGATACAGTCTCCTCCGTTTAGAAGAGCTTTGTCCCAAGGCTTAAGTTTTGCCTTGAGAAAAAGGATCAGAGAATAGATTCGGGGTATTTCTTCCGGAATTGGTCTTCACGTCCCAAGTATACTCAGCTTCCTTTGCCGAGAGTTTTCCAACGTACTTTGACCATATGGATCAAAATAAGATGCCATTTTATTATTTTAGGATGCATGGTGACATTGTTGTGGTTTTAGGTGTCTAATATGACAACCAAAGGGAGGGGAATAAATTTTTTGACATTTCAATGCTTGACGGATGATAACTCGAGTTTACACGAAAAGGTTGCGGGTTTTTGGGGTTCCGTTTGGTCAAAAACGCGAAAAACGCAATTTAAAAGATAAAACCCTAAAATTAATATCGGAAGTGATTTAAAATCACGAAACACTTAGAAAAGTTAAAATATCTCATATAAGGCCTAAATTTATTAATAACCGATGCAGGGGCGCGCCCGATGATATTTTTCAGATTTACGCGGTTTGACTTCTCGGTAAACTGTCAGATTCAAACGTAACGTATAAAAGTCAAAGATAATAGTCGGAAAGGTTTAAAATATTGACCTGAAACTTACGGGGTGTGGTAAATAAGCTGACTTTCTCCCACTTTAGTCCATATCACGGGGGATCTACACTTCCGCCCGTACATAGCCTCGAATGGTGCGCACTTAATGCTCGTGTGGTAACTGTTGTTATAAGAAAACTCAACCAACGGGAGATGAGTATACCAACTGCCACCAAAATTCATAACACAAGCTCGAAGCATATCCTCTAACATCTGAATAGTACGCTCACTCTGACCGTCGGTCTTAGGGTGGTAAGCCGTACTCATATGTAGTTTTGTACTTAACGCCTTCTGAAGAGCTTGCCATAAGTGTGACGCGAATCGACCATCGCGATCTGAGATGATTGACACTGGCACACCATGTCTTGCCACAATCTCGTTGATATAAATCCTTGCTAGCTTTTCCGTTTTGTAATCTTCACGAATAGGTAAAAAGTGAGCCGACTTGGTCAATCTATCCACAATGACCCAAATCGCATCATACCCACTGCTGCTTCTAGGAAACTTCGTGACCAAGTCCATTGTTATCTTCTCCCATTTCTACTCAGGGATTTCTTTTGCTATTCTTACCCTTTTAAATTTTGTATCAGGTGATGAGACGTAAGCAATGGCATGTGAAAGTGTGGAAAGGAAAGAATAGGTAGGGTAGTCATGTAAGGAATATACATGATGGTGTTTTATTTTACATATTTTGAATTTGGTCACAGGTTGCCATGGCTTTTAATTTACATATCAAAGTTTTGAGATGGATAGTGTACCAAGATGGAGTCTTTATAAAGAAGAACTTTGGATATTGACGTGGGTACGGGTATTTATTTGAGTATAGACGGTTTCATAAAAATATTATAAGTAGATAACTTCGTTTCACCAAATGTGAAATAAATATGGTTTTATCGCTACAAGTTCCAAAATATCTTTTTAGACACAAAAGCAATAATACTGATATTCGAGTGCTATTAAGGCTTTCTATAACACGAAGTAATGCATGTCGTTCATAGAATAACTTTCTTTTGAGATTAACGGTAAAATTTACAAATTTTGCGGTACATAATTTTTCTTAAAATAAAGAGAAATCTGAATTTTACGGAGTGTCACAAGATAACACTTTTTGTCCCATAAAGATAATGTCTCCAGATTTTAAGGGCGAACACCACCGCACCCAATTCCAGGTCGTGGGTGGTATAATTTTTCTCATGCATCTTCAACTGTCTTGATCATAAGCTATCACTTTGCCTCGCTACATCAGTACGCACCCAAAACCTTGTTTCGATGCATCACAATAGACCACAAAGTCGTCTGGTCCATCGGGGAGTGCTAACACTGGAGCATTGCATAGCTTCTCCTTCAGAATGCGGAAAGCTTCATCTTGCTTATCGCCCCACACATATGCCTTATTCTTTTGGGTCAACAGGGTGAGAGGTTTGGTAATCTTGGAGAAATTCTCAATAAACATTCGGTGATAACCCACCAATCCTAGAAATGAACGGATTTAAGTTGACGATTAAGGGGTCTTCCAGTTCTTGATTGACTCAACCTTGCTAGGATCCACGTGGATACCGTCACGGTTAACCACATGTCCTGGGAACTGAACCTCTTTCAACCAAAACTTGCACTTTGAAAATCTGGCGTATAACTCCTCCTTCTTGAGTAAGTCTAAAATCATCTTCAGGTGGACTTCATGTTCTTCCTCTGACTTTGAGTAGATTAAGATGTCGTCAATGAACACAATTATAAATTTGTCCAAATACGGTTTACAGACACAGTTCATTAAGTCCATAAATAATGTTGGTGCGTTCGTCAGCCCAAATGGCATGACTGTGAACTCAAAGTGCCCATATCGGGTTCTAAACGCGGTCTTCGGTATATCTTCCTCTCGGACTCTCAACTGATGATATCTTGAGTGAAGATCTATCTTTGAGAAACAACACGCACCTTGTAATTGATCAAACAAGTCGTCAATTCTGGGAAGATGATAGCGGTTCTTTATAGTCAACTTATTTAATTCCCTGTAGTCTATGCACATTCTCATCGCACCGTCTTTCTTCTTGACAAAAAGCATGGGTGCTCCTCATGGAGAATGACTGGGTCGAATGAAGCCCTTCTCTTGAAGCTCCTTTAACTGGTTCGACAACTCTAGCATTTCTGAATGGGCTAATCGGTATGGCGATTTAACAACTGGCGACGCGCCTGAAATCAGATTGATGCGGAATTCTATCTCTCGCACAGGAGGTAAACCTGACAGATCATCTGGAAATACCCCAGGTAAGTCTCGGATAACCCGAATGTCATCAAGCTTCTTTTCATCAGCCTTGATACATGCAAGTGATCTAGGATCCTTTTCCGGCCTCTCTCCTTGGACTTCAAGAATCTTGCCATTCGAAAGAGGAATACGGACAATCTTTTCATAACAATCTATGACAGCTCGGTGGTATGACAACCAGTCCATGCCAACAATGACATCAAAACTTCCTAGTCGGGTTGGGAGTAGGTCAATTTTGAACACGTGATTAAGCAAGACTAAGGTGCAATTACGTAAAACAGTGTTGGTACTAACCACCTTTCCATCTGCTAACTCTACTTCATAACTAGTATTTAAAGCGGTTGGGGCAATATCAATAAAAGGTGTAAACGCAGAAGATACAAAACTCTTCTCAGCACCAGAATCAAAGAGGATACAAGCGTAGTGATCATTAAGAAGAAACGTACCCGTGACCACATTCGGATTCTGCTGCGGATTTTCAACCACCACGTAAGCTCTCGCACGAGCTCCCTCATTATGCTGGTTCCCTGCCTTAGGACACTTGTTCTTAAGATGTCCTTTCTCACCACACCCATAACACGTCGCATTCTGCAGGAAATCATTACATGCACCTGGAAGTATAGCTCTACAATCCTTCTCCAGATGACCAGTTCTTTGGCACTTCTGACACTTTGGAGGGCATCGCCCACTATGGTGAAAGTTGCAACGGTTGCACTTTGGTAGATTCCCAGCATAACCTCTATTCTCAGTTGGGGCTGCAGCATAGGCCCTGGCAGTTTCCTGTCTCCTGTTTTGTTGTTGGTGATAGTTGTTGTTTCGGTTACGGTTGTTGTTTTGTTGTTGTTGGGGTTATTTTTGTTGATGTTGGTGATTCCTTTGGTGGATCTTCCCATTTTCTTTGTAAGCTTTCACCAATTCTCAGTACCTTTAACCCTGAAAATGCTTGCTCAACCAGTTCACGGAGCCATGTTGATGGCATCATGATAGAGTTGCAAGGCATTTGAAGAAGTGATTTTTCCTTTAGGTATTCTCTTTAGGAAAAACCCACGAACATACTTTCAATCTTCTTCTTTTCAGTGGGCACCAATTCAGGACACATCAAGGCCAGCTCATGGAAACGATTGTTGTATGCCTCGATGTCATTTCCTTTCAGAGTCAAAGTCCAGAGCTCTTGCTCCATCCTTTGGATTTTGGTTGCTGGGCAGTATTCCGTAGTCATCATCGTCTTGAATTCAGTCCATTGGATAGGTTTGATTGACGAGCCCTAGGGTGTGCACGTTACCATTCACCATGTTATCGCACGGGACCTCAAAAGTACTAGCAGCCAATACATAACCTTATCTTTCTTTCAGCACACTTGCAAATTTCAAACACTTGCTCCACCTTCTCTATCCAACGCCTTAAACCAACCACACCCTCTGTTCCATTAAATTTAAAAGAGGCTTTCCATTCATAAAGGTCTTGTGCGAACAACCTTGCATATTCACAGTTCCTTTAGTATTCCCAGTTTTTCCTCCTGAACTTCCAGCGCTATCTAGATTAGCCCTAGACTTTTCGTATTCTTTAATAGCTTTAGCTACATGTTTCTCCACCAACCTCTTAACAGATTTCTTTTTTAATCTTCTGGGCGGCATGATTCTATCAACAATACAAGTACAAAATTCGGTAAGAATTTGTAAGAGTACGCCGAGTCGAGGTATATGATACTAACAGAGGAAATAAGAATACTATAATATTTATGAATTTATCATCAATACAGTATGAAATTCTATAATGAATCCACATAGCCACAAGATTAACTTTCACTATGATAGTTATTTTAAATGGTGATGGTTTTATAAATAACATCATTAATCAGAATGGTCAATATTTATATATCGACCGATACGAATGAATAGTAATACGCTAGAAGATAGACGTAAGGGATCGAAATTAAACCAAGTATTATATATAAACTATATAATACAATAATGACAATCGGAAAAGTAAGTAAGGATTGAGGAATATGCATGCGGATATCGGATAAGCGATGAAGGATTCTGTATTTAGAAATTGAAAGGGAAGAAAGTCTTTAAAAAAATTTCGTTATAGACTAGGTTTTGAAAGTGACCCAGTTCCCTATAACCTTGGCTCTGATACCAATCTGTAACACCCCCAAAATCTGGTATGCAGCGGAATGGTAACAATGGGGTGCTACGTCAAGTACAACAATCAAGATATAGGAAACGACCTCAAAGAGACGTTTTAAATAAGTACATTCGATGCATTATAAAATATCAGAGTTTTCAGTTATGGTCCCAAAATATTAAAAGAGTCATAAACATACTACATACGTTCTTTTAAACAAAAGCTTCATAATCCCAAAAGATGACATAAGTTTTTATAGATAAAAGTTGCATCGAATTTAAATAAACACAGAATCCATCTTCATTGATATCCGTCACGGCTCCCATCCAAGCTTATACCTTAGGACCTGAAATTAAACATGCTAAAGGTCAACACAACGGTTGAGTGAATTCATAGGTTTATCAAATAAGGAGTGGACCACAAGATTTAGGTAATGGTAGACTATGAAACAAATTCAGTAGTCCAAAACATGTATTATTGTACTAAACTCATGACCCCGAACCCTTAACTATCTGTGCCCCAAATAAGGTAGGGTATCTGCCAAAATAGCCTACAAGTTCCTCTAAATGTTAAATGCACCATGATCAACTTGTAAGACCAGAAATTCCAGGTGGGATTGTTAGTCCGATAGATCAAACCACAACACAGTGCTCACTATAATAGCAATTGACGGGTTCATGATAAGGAAGGGACTAGATGGCAATGTAGTAAACATAGTCAAAATATTCAGTGCAAATAAACTGGATAGCAACAATTTAAAAACACTTGTGTCCGGTAGAAACACAAGCAGTGTAATTTTACCGCTTCCGTATAGTTTTGTAAAACAGTAGATGTAAATGGGGCTATGAACTCACCTTGAGTTAATGATAATCTGAGTATAACAGAAAATGCGTCACGGAAATGACGGAATGCAACCTAAATTAATATAGGTCGTATAAGTACTAAGAACTTTGATTAACTAATGCCACATATAATTCTATATAGCTACATCACCATCTAATTGTGTTTGTGAAATCATGTTTAAATTGCATTTGATAATTAAATACCATGTATTTTGACCTCGTATAATCGTTTAATGGTTTAATCGCCTTTGTAAAATAATATTTATAAAGTTTAAAATAAGTATAAATATTATTTAAGTGATTCTAAAATGTTTCGCAAATTTTTTTATTAAAAACGAACCAACACTATTCACCTCAGGAAATAGTGCACAAGTTAGAAAATAGTGCATAACTTTATCGTTTTAAGCCCGATTTGCATGTTTCTTGCGCCCATGTTTTCGTATTTGAAAGATATATCATTATTTTACATTTTCATATTTTGAGCTCTCTGATGAACAGTACTTTTTACTGTTCATGGAGTTTTATAAAACTAATCGTCGTAAACCCGAAAACGTCGTATCTTATTCGTTATAGCTCCGTTTTTAGCGATTCTTTCGAGCACGTTCTCGTAATTAAAAGTTATATTTATTTATGATGTTTTTCCAAAAATAAAGTCCCTGATGAACAGTACTTTTTTATAAAATTATTTTTATAAAAGTATTAATTATTGTAAACTTGTTATTAGCGTATCTCCTTCGTTATAAATCGGTTTTTCGAGTTCTTTATATGCTTGTAATCGTCATGAGACGTAGTATTTTTATAAAATATAAAATCCATGTCCAAAAATTCAGACCAAAACAGCCCCTAAATATCTTTTTGAGTTTATTTATATAACTTTGTTTTTATATACTTTTTAACTACATAAATTACCACAAGTCCTTTATAACTCTTTACATTATAGGTCTCATATATTATATAGTCCATTTGTCCATATTTTGTCCAAGATCATCAAGATTAACAAGTCCATAACATTGTTTTTAAATAAAACTTTCTTAAGCACACTTTTAATTACAAGTTTATACTTATACTTTTTCCACTTAAACCAAACATGATACTATACTATATATCCATCATGACATGATATTAACAACTATATAACATGTGTAAAAGTCCATAAAACCATGATCACAAGTATAAGTTCATTTTCATGTTTAAAAGTATCCTAATGGTGATTTAACTATACAAAATTATATAGAGCATGAAAGTAAATAATATGGTAAGTTAGAGTTCTTAGGAGACCTTAAGGAAGATGAGTAAGGATGATACACAAGCAAGACCCACGTATTTATCAAGAAAATACTTCCACAAAATCCTAGTTTTCCATAGAAACCCTAACTTAGTTTAAGCCTTAAAAATGCCTAACCAAGCCTTCAAATCTTCATGGTAGGTCTTAGATATGATGTAAGCATGTTTGTAAATGTGCTAAATAAAATTTTGTAAGGATTTGGTATGTTGTTTGAGTGAGCCATGAGCTAGGATGGGGGAAGAGGAGGAGAGGTTTTTGTGTTTTACACCTTAAGAATGAGAAGTGTGTGTGTATTACCACTAGCAAAAGCCTTAAATACCACAAGGACTAGTTAAAGAACACTTTAAGGGTTTCATGGAGGTCTTATGGTCTTGGTCTCCAAAAGAAAAGAACATCTCATGAAGTTAAGGGAATGTGTTCTAAATCTAGATATTTTTCTTGTATTTAGACAACCATAATCGAACACATATGTATGTGGGTAAGAATTTATATAATCTTTTATGTAGTGGGTATAAAAGTGGGTATTTGTTGAAGCGTTGAAAAAGTTTTGGTGCTTCCGGGTATGCCTAAATGTATTTTATTGCGAAATGTAAACGTTTTACGCAACCAATAAAAATAAAATATAAAAAGTTGATTATTACTTTCGTAAAAATAATATATTGCTTGCTTGACGAAAACTTTAATTCGTTTGGTGTCCGTTTACGTTAATTATGGATTTTTAGTTTACGCGATTTAACTGTATTATACGAATTAAAAGTAAACGCGTACGAGAAAAAAATAATAATTAGTAAAATAGATGACATCGTAAATGACCTAAAAATACAGAATGTTACAGTCTTCTCCGGTTAGAAGAGCCTTGTCCTCAAGGCTAAGGTTGCAACACCTGAAGAAGGTACGGGTTTAGAGAAAAGATTCGGATATTTCTTC
>BQNB010184040.1:0-12345 GCA_026074375.1 Tanacetum coccineum
AACTTAGGATGGTCTTAAAACAAAATTTTTGAACAAATATTGCCCACATGCTTGAACTGCAAAGAAAATGGAGGAAATCAACAACTTTCAGCAAGAACCTGATGAAAACCTTTACCAAGCATGAGAGTGATTTAAAGAACTCTTGATGAAGTGTCCTCAACACTATTTAACGGAGATGCAGGAGGTAATCTTGTTCTATAATGGATTGGGAATTCCTACTCAACAGATTCTTGATTCAAGAGGTGCAATACCATCAAAGACTACTGCTGATGCAAAAGTAGCCATCTAAGAAATGGTTGAATACTCTTAAAAATGGCATAATGGAACATCTAGGACGAGAAGTACTGAAACTTCTGACGGTTTGGCAGCTATACAAGCACAACTCAATAATCTTGGGAGAGAGATCAAGAAAGTAAATGAAAAAGTCTATGCTACTCAAGTTAGATGCGAACAATGCAAAGGACCCCATTACACCAAAGATTTCCCACTCAAAGAAGAAGGAAAAAACCTTAGAAGAAGCTTACTACACGCAATTTGGTGGACCTTTTTAAGGAGGGGAATATAGAGCAGTAGCTCCGAGATTCTATCAAAGGAATAACGCAAATCCTTCATACCAAGAGCGAAGGCAATCTATAGAAGATACCCTGAGCAAATTCATGAGTGAATCAACAAAGAGACACGAAGAAAAATCCAATTTGATTAAGAAAATTCGAGCTTCAACGGATGCTGCCATTTGAAACCAAGGACCATCTATTAAAACTTTAGAAATTCAAATCGGGCAAATAAGAAAGGTACTATAGGAAAGAGGATTTGAAAGTCTACCTAGCTCTACTGAAGCGAACCCGAGAAATCAAGTCAATTCAATTTCTACTACAATTGAAGCTGATTCATGCCCGATACGCCGTATTGGATCCTCCCAATATGCCGTATCAACTGGACAGAACTGTACACTGATGTACGAGACAAGACAAATAACGATTCCGTTTCCAAGTCGTTTAAATGGTTACTACTGTGAAGAAAAGAAGGGATCATATGGACCACAATTCTCGGAAGCTTACTCTAAAGCTTCACATACCATACCCAGAAAGGAGAAAGACCCAGGGAGTTTCACTTTACCTTACTTTATTAATAATGTATGATTTGATAATGCCCTTGTTGACTTAGGAGCTAGCGTTAGTGTTATGCCTCTCTCGACCTACCTTAGCTTAAGATTAGGCGAATTAGCTCACACTAGGTTGACTATTAAATTAGCTGATAGGACAGTGAAATATCCTAAAGGAATTGCTGAAAACGTGCTAGTAGGAATTGGTAAATTTACTTTCCCCGTAGACTTTATAATTTTAGATATGCCCGAGGATATCAAAGTTCCCTTGATCCTCGAAAGACAATTTTTGTCTACCACCCGTGCTAAAATTGATGTTTACAAAAGAAAGATTACTTTAAGGGTCGAGAAAGAAAGGATTATTTTCACAAGTGTTAAACCTGCTAGTAGCTTAATTAAGAGGGTCTACATGCTAAGTTTGAGAGAAAGAATGGAACTTGATTTTGAAGCTAGGCTTATGGGAGAAACTTTTGGTGATTAATTAAGTCATTATAACCCTTTAAATGGATATTACATCGAATTAAATTGATATAAATACACCCCAATTGAGCTTAGGAGGAAACAAGGTGATGATTTGATGCCACATTAAAGGAAGTGAGGTAATTGAGGAATTTAGAACTAGGAATGATGAACTTGGTACTGTAATTGATCATTACCCTAGTTAATTGCGAACTAAATACGAAGAAACCCATATAATTTTTGTGCTCACAACTTAAAGTTTTCTTGCATGATAGGATTTGAATTTACACACGCTAACTTTTTCCCATTATTGTATGTCAATGTGATGTCCAAAGAGTTTCATAATTCTATAATGAAAGATAAGATGGTGTACAAAGGGAATAATGTTGTTAAGCTTTAAATGAATTGTTATATTTGATTGGAACCTTTTAGTTTGATGGATTTTATATTTAGAAGATATGGAATGCTTATACGAAATAGGAATCGGCGATTTTTGATTTTGGCGAACCAATTTAAGAGAAGTTGGAATTAAACAAGACGGTTCGAAAAAGGGAAGATTAACCATATTACAATGGAAATGGATGAGTAACTTACCAAATGAATGCATCACATCCCAGGTTTAAACACCACAACACTAATGATTCAATGCAACAAGATCCCCCCATTACTGAAGTAAGTGATAAAGAATAGAAGAATGGAAGCTCGTATCCATCCAAAAAGCTTAAGGGTTCTACAAAGGAGTCTTGAACTTAGACATACATTATCATTCGAGATGCGGAAGACTGGAAAGAATGAGCTCAACATGTGGGCACATTAGCGTGCAAGAGATGGAATGAACAGAAGCTGAAGAAAAGTCTAACTTAAAGACTTCGCTGTAAACAAAAGTGCTTCCCAAGAGACAACCTGGAATGTTATTTAATTTATCGAGTCTATCTTCCCAGACATCAATACGGCGTATCCGCTCATACCATACGGCGTATTGATTGTCTGAGACTATATCCGTCTTTACTTTTTTATGGTCACTTTAAAAACAATCATTGTCAGTTTCTGGAAATAACGGTGCATTTCATGCACATGATACGTTATTCACCCGGACTGACCCGTATTTTAGTTTGTTTAGTTTTGGTTTAAATTTAACCGAATAGGTACCACGATAGGATTTCATCATATTTTTCTATTTTTAAACAGGTCCACGAAAGGAAAATCAATGAATATTGGTAGAGAATTTACAAATCTATAGATCTTGAAGTGTTGGAGTCTTGAAACCCAAGATGGCTGTTCAACACGAATTCTTGCTCAATAAATCAACATGGAGAATCTACCAAGCAAATATCAAGGGAGTTTTCTCATTCAAAATTCTTTTTAATTGTTGAATTTTTAATGTTTTATCTATACAACGAGGATAATGTATAATTAAGTGGGGTGATGGAATTAAATGTTTTTACTTGTCCAAGTTTTCCACAAAAATGCTTAAATTATGCTCAAATTTAAAATTTTTTCAAGCATACTTTTGTGAAATTAATTAATACATAACCCGCACACAATAACCTTTATTAGATATTATGAGAATTTAGCCTTATCCGTTTCCAGATGTTTACCTAAATTCCATGTTGGGATTAAAAGCTTCTTGATGTTGTTTGGAAGTAACTGCTGCTAAGTTAATGCTGCTGGTATAAAAGTTAATGCTGCTGCTTATAACTGCTGAAAGATTACAACTGTTAGAAGAGTTTCTATTGTCAAAGGATAAAGCGACAAGATAAAGGATTAAGATGAAAGATTGTTTTGATCAATATAAGTACGGGATAAGTATGAGATTATTTTTTGTCAATAATATGTATAATCTTAATTAAGTTAGAAGATTTGCAATTATCTATTAGATTTATAGAAAATTTGTAGTTATCTTGTAAAGGACTCCTTGGTGTATAAAAGGAGATCCTAGGTTATGGTTATTGATATACATTCATACGTTTTTGATATATAGCTTCAAGGTTTAAAACCCTGAGTACTACACAAGTACTCGTATTATTTGATAATCTAATATTGGAGCTTTTCAGTGATAACATGTATTAATCTGAGTTTTATCTGTTTCATTAATAATCTTCTAAAGTTATTAAAGAGTAAATTCTACATACTCTTTATATTCACAAAGTTTTTCTACCAATAGGTTTTTTTGGATTTATCCAAATTAACTTAAACCTTTACAAGCTAAGAAATCGATCTTAAGTTGGGATCAACAAGTGGTACAAGCCTTGTGTCTTCTCGAAACTTTGATCTACGAGAAAAAGAAACAACAAAAGATAAACTTACTGACTCACAAGGAAGAGATGGATCTAGAAACTACACAATCCCACTACTACTGCAAAGTTGCCCAATCTCAAACATGTGAATATGATATGTGAGGCTACTATTGAGTAATAACTTTCAAGTACAAGACTATGCTCTATGAGATGTCATAGAGAATGGAAACTCATTCAAACCAGTACCTCAAACAACAACAATGCAGATGGTTCCTCAACTTCCACTAATACCTCAGGATCCTGTTACTACAGAAAAATTAGGTGTCACAAGAAAATGGTGAAGGCAAGAATATATACTGATCGGCACTTCCTAATGAAACATCATAATTACATTAATCATACAAGGAATGCTAAAACTTGTTTGTCATGCTATGCACAAACAAGATTTGCGGTGTTATATTAAACCATAAAGAAGGGACCCAAAAGACCTCTTCTGAAGCAAAGTATGAGAACTTTACTGCCCCACAAGCAACAAGTCCTCTTGACTCTATTTTTAACAGACTTCAGAAGATTGTAAGTCAGCTGGCTATCTTGGGTGAAAATATTTCACAAGAAGATCTCAATTTGAAATTTTTAAGAAGTCTGTCTTCTGAGTGGAATACTCATGTTGTGGTCTGAGGAATATACCCTGATTTAGGACCACAATGAGCTTTTGATAGATCTCGTACAACAATTTTTAACATTGTTGAACAAGAGGTTAAAGGAACTACAAGCTCAAGCTCAAGCTTAAGTTCTCAGAATATGGCTTTTGTGTCATCCTCTAGCAGTACTAATGAAGTTAATACTGCTTATGGAGTTAGTACTGCTAACACTCAAGTTAGCCCTGCTAGCACTCAAGTTAGCACTACTAGTACTCAAGTTAGTACTGCTAACCTTTAAGAATGACACTGTTTTGCATCTTTGGGCCAATCAATCAAAACGGGTCCTCAACTTGATATAAGACCTTGAACAAATTCCATGAAGATGACATAGAAGAGATAGATTTGAAGTGGCAGTTAGCATTGCTGAGCATGAGGACAAGAAGGTTTTTCCAGAAAATACAAGTATAAAAAAAAAATAAAAAAAAAAAAAAAAAAAAAAAAAAAAAAAAAAAAAAAAAAAAAAAAAAAAAAAAAAAAAAAAAAAAAAAAAAGAAAAGAATCACTATCGCAATGGGAAGTGATACAGCTGGATATGACAAGTCTAAGGTGGACTGTTTCAACTGCCCATAGATGGGACACTTTGCAAGGGAATACAGAGGACCTAGGAACCAAGATAACAGGAACAGGAATCAAGACAGCTCTAGAAGGACTGTAAATGTAGAAGAAATATCTTCCAAAGCCTGGTGGCTATTGATGGAGTCTGTTTTGATTGGAGCTATATTGTAGATGGAAGATGTCCCTCCAAACCTGGGCTTCTTATGGCTTTTCAGACTCTGCGGTACATAAATGAACAAACTTGTTCAAAAACCTTCTAAAAAAAATCTTTGAAACCTTTAAACTCAACTTCTGATGATTTAAGAATAGAGTTTTAACAAATATGTGAAGTTTCAATTTCTAGCTACTTATAAAAAGGTTAGCATCTGTAGAAAGCAACTTGTCCTTTTATAAAAAAATAAGGATATTTTTTGTGAGCACCTGGCTGTTCTTAAAAGAGAATATCACCAATAAAGTCTCAGAAATTAACATGCCTTAAAAGTGAGTTAGAATAGCTTAAGCAAAAAAAGAAAAGCCATCAACTTAAAATTGGAAAAATTTTAATAAAGCTTGCTAAAGAGTCTAGACTAATTAATAGGATTCAGATAACTGATAAAAGTAAGAAATGGTGTGTGGATTGTAAGCTATAATGCTGTTCCAAACCTCCCCCTACAGGTTATTTTCAACCCCTAAAATTTGATTGTCCAACTCTCGTCTAGAGGAGTTTCCAGAACGCCTAGTTTTGAAGCTATGGACCTAAGACTAGTAAGAATTGTTTATGAAGATATTTTTCTAATTAAGGTTAGGGAATTCTCCTGATACCCATTGGTTGAGAATTGGGTGTCAGGTGATAAATTAGATATGAAAATTGTTTTCTTATCTACTGTTGCAAATAGACTTTGTTTAAACCTAAACACAAGAAACACCAGTTAGGAAACCAGTTAAGTATGCTAAAATGTACAGTTCACAAAGTCCTAGGGGAAATCAAAAAAACTGGAATAATTAGAAATCCCAACAGCTAGGACGTGACTTTGTGATGTACAATAAAGCTTGTTTTGTTTGTAGAAGTTTTGACCATGTGCAAGATAACTGCAATTACCATCAAAGGGAAAGGGTGGTATCTGAGAATAATTATACAAGGGTGAATTATAATTATTCTGCTAAAAAGGCTCATCCTAGTGCTCACAGGAACATTGTTCCAAGAGCAGTTTTAATGAAAACTGGCCTAAGATCACTTAATACTGCTAGGCATGTTCATAATGCTCATCCCAAAACTACAGTTTATAGTGCTAGACCAATGTCACATTTTTCTAATTCAGCACAATCAACTGTTAAGAGGCCCTATCAAATAAGAACATCATTAACTAACAAAAATTTTAGCCAAAAAGTTAATACTACTGCTAATGGAAAATGTATACGCTAGGCCAAAAGCAGTTAATACTGCTAGGACAAATTCAACAGTAGTTAATGATGTGAGGGCAAATCAGGTTAATGCTATTAAGGCCTCAGTATGTTGGGTTTGGAGACCTACCAAACTTAATAGTGCATCAATATTTTGAAGAGACATAATTATGTTGATGCACGAGGCGATTCCAAGTCAGTAATGGCTGGGTCCACCAAGGACACTAATTTTCCATTATTTTTATGTCAGGGTCGATTCCAGAAAAAGAAGATCAAGGCTAGTGATAGTGATGCTCAAGGCCACATGAACAGGGACCTTTCATATCTCTCAGACTTCAGAAATTTGTTGGAGGATCTGTTACCTTTTGGTGGAGGAGCCAAAGGAGGGAAAAATTACTGTAAAGGAACCTCCCCCCCTTAAAAACTGGTTATTGATTTGAGATGTGGTACTTTTGTGAAAGATTTATCGTTTAACCTTTTTAGTGTTTCACAGATGTGTGACAAAAAGAATAATGTTCTTTTTACTGACACTGGATGTTTTGTTCTGTCTCCTGACTCTAAGTTAGCTGATGAAAGCCAGGTTTTACTTAAAGTTCCTAGAAAGAACAATATGTACAGTGTGGATATGAAGAATATTGTTCCTAAGAGAGTTAAGTTGTCTTCTTGTAATGCCACACTATAATCAATGCTATGCATAGATGCTAGTTATGTAAATTTAAAACTATTTTAATAAACTTGTCAAGGAAAATCTGTAGAGTTTACCTTCAAAACGTTTCGAAAATGAACCAAACTTATGTTTTGCTGCCTTAAGGTGAAAGCAACACAAAGCCTCTTTGAAAGTCCCCAAGATACAGAACTGCTATTACTCATCATTTATTTATTGTATGCATATGGACGTTTTTGTCCAAATTTGAGTGAGCAGCATAATGAATAAAAAATTATTGTCTTCGTGTCACATGATGAGTATACAGATTTTACTGAGTTTTCTTTTTAGCATCTAAGGATGAGACAGTGCATACCTTAAGAGCTTTTCAAACTGAGATAGAAAATCTAGTTGATAAGAAAGTAAAGATTATCAGATGTGACAATGAACAGAGTTCAAAAATAGAGTTATGAATGAGTTTTGTGAAAAGAAAGGCATTAAGAAGGAATTTAGTGTAGCTAGAACTCCTCAACAAAATGGTGTTGCTGAAAGGAGAAATAGGACACTAATTGAGCTGCTAGAACTATGTTATTGACTCTAAGAAGTTTCATACAACAAAAAATAAATTTTAGGCTAAGCCATTAATACTTGCTCCTGCTAGGTCAGAATAGGGTTGTTAGTAGTTTAAGCCTCATAACAAGACCCCTTTAAAGAACTGTTTAGAGTAGAACAACCTCGCACTAAAGTCTTCATGAGACCATCTTGTGGTTGTATTTTACCATTCTTAATACCAAAGATTATTTGGGCAAGTTTGATGAAAGTCAGATAAGGATTTCTTTGTTGAAACTCAATGAAATAGTAAGGCTTTCAGGTATACAACATTAGATTCCAGGAAAGTAGAAAAAAAGTTGCATATTAGGTTCTTGGAGGAAAAGCCATATATTGCAGGTAGATGACCAAAGTGGCCTGTTTGAAATTGATGGTTTCTAACAAATCAATGAATAAAATGTTCCAGTTGTTTATAGGTACAAACTTTAATGATTTTGCAGGTACAGAAGAAAGTATTGGTGTAGGTCATTCAAGCAAGGAGACAGGATCTAGCCAAGACTACATTTTGATGCCACTGTGGAAAGATGGTTCACTATTTGATTCTTCTTCAAAGAATGCTAGTAATGATGAACCATAACCTTCTAGTGATGCTGGAAAGAAGGATGATGAAGGTGTGAATAAAGAAAGTAGAATTATTGATCAAGAGAGACCTGAAAACAGTTCTTAAGATGCTAATACTGCTGGGCCAAGTATTAATACTGCTAGTACAAATGTTAATACTAGTAGTCTAAATATTAATATTGTTAGTCTAACAGTTACTACGGCTCCACTTGAAGCCACCCACTTACGAGAAGCATGCTAGATTTCTTTGTGTATGCAACAGAAATAGTATATGAGAAACATACGTACCACATATCTAGTTCCTTCTACTCCAAATACAAGAATCCATAAAGATCATTCACTTGATCATGTGATTGGTGATAGTGCCATGTCTGGAGTACAGACAAGAGAATGCAAGACACAAATGAACAAGGGTATTGTGCAGTTTATGAAAAGGAAAACTCATAAACCTTTAAATAGTTTGCTCTGTTTGCTTGTTTCCTGATGTAGACTAAAAAACAAGATAACAAATTGGAACTGTTGATTCTACGAAAACCAGAAACAATTTTTCCAGCAATCATTGATTCGATTAAATACCAATTATTAGGGTAAAAATTCTTGGCAAACAACGGCCAATGGTTTATTTTTATTAAAACTAATAACTGACCGGCTAGGGTTACAGCAGATTGTTTAAATAGGCTCACAAAGCTGAAACGGGCCTAAAAAGACAGATGGGCCGTGAGCTAGAACAAAAACAAGTCCAACCAAAAATAAAAAAACAGAAAAATATAAATAACTCATAGTAAACGAGGGTTTTAGGCCTCGAAAAATTCGTAACCAGCTAAAAGTACTATAGCTTGCGTTTCGCTCTTTCTTTCCCTCGATTGAGTGGGTACTGGCTGAACAGACTTATGACCAAAATTAATGCTAGATTAACAGAAGCCCTTTACTTCTCACAACTATCTTGGCATCACAAAAAACCAAGTCAGTCCATTCTTCAATACTTGGGCCTCCATCATTTCCTATCCCAGGAAGAACCTAAAAAGGTAATCCAACATTAAAGATCCAAGCTGAGATAGAAGCTTAAATGCAAGAAGCAGCATCTTCCTCAGTTCAAGTTACAACAGTTTGGACCTTGGTGGATTTACCACATGGCAAAAGAGCCATTGGTACTAAAGGGGTGTACAGGAACAAGAAAGATGAAAGAGTTATTGTGATTAGAAACAAGCAAGATATTACACAGGGTTACAATCCAGAGGATGGAATTGATTATGATGAGTTGTTTTGCTGTAGTTTCAAGGATTGAAGCAATTAGGGCTGTTCTTTAGCCTATCCTTTCCTCCAAATTCAAATACTTTATCGTCTATTTTAGATAGATGTAAAGAGTGCATTTCTGTATGGCAAGATTAAAGAGGAAGTTTATATTTGTCAACCTCTAGGGTTTGAAGATCCAGAGTTCCCTGACAGAGTTTATAAGGTAGAAAAGGCATTATATGATCTACATCAAGCTCCTAGAGCTTGGTATGAGACTTTATTGACCTATTTATTAGACAATGGATTCAAAAGAGGTTCAATAGATAAGACTTTGTTTTTCATTAAAAGGGTCAACAGTGAATTCTACTATTCAAGTATATTTGATGATATCATATTTAGATCTACTAAAGAAAGGAATATGCACTGAGTTTTAAGAAATTAATTGCACAAAAAAGTTCCAGATAATTCTAGGTGAGCTTACTCTTCTTCTAAGGACTTACACAAGTGACACAGAAAGAGATGATTTTCATCATCAAGACATAGTTTGTGGATTAAATATTGAAGAATTTGCCTTGTTTTTTTCGACTGAGTGAAGACAGCAAGTACACCTATGGAGACTTCAAAGCCTTTGATGAAGGATGAAAATGTGAAGATGTTGATGTTCACTTATATAGATCAATGATTTGGCTCATTGATGTAATTTAACATCTTTCACACAAGGCCTGATATAAATGTTTGTTTGCATTGCTTGTATGTGCTTGTGCAAGATTTCAAGTCACACCTAAAGTTTCACATCTTCATGTTGTGAAGAGAATCTTTAGATACTTGAAAGGTCAACCTAAATTGGGCCTTTGGTATCCTAAGGACTTACCATTTGACTTGGAAGCTTATACTAATAGTGACTATGCTGGTGCAAGTTTAGACAGGAAATCCACAACAGGAGGTTATCAATTTCTTGGGAGTAGATTGATCTCATGGCAATGTAAGAAGGAAACTATAGTTGCCAACTCCACTACTGAAGCAGAGTATGTACTTGCATCTAGTTGCTGTGGATAGGTGTTATGGATTCAAGACCAAATGTTGGATTATGGATACAATTTCTTGAATACCAAGATTTTCATTGACAATGAAAGCACCATTTGCATAGTTAAGAATCCAGTGTTTCACTCAAAGACTAAGCACATTGAGATTAGACATTACTTCATCAGGGATTCATATGAGAAGAGATTAATTCAGATGATCAAGATTCACACTGATCATAATGTTGCTGATTTACTCACAAAGGAAATTGATGTTAGCAGATTTCAATATCTGATTGCAAGTATTGGAATGCTTAACCCCTGAAGTATTGATTGAGGGGAGATTAATTGTGACAATATGCGGCAGATTATGCATAAATGATGCTTGAAATGAAATGGAACAACAGCTAATGATAAAATTCAAGTTAATGTTGTTGGCCTACCTTACTACTGGTAAGTATAATTTCTACTGTTGTTATAACTAATATTATGAGCATTAAAAGAAAATAAAAACAGACAAAGAGAAAAAGTGAGCTTAAAAGAATTAAGAGAAAGTAAAAACAGACAGAGAGAATTGTAAGCAAAAAGAAATGAGAGATGTAGTGAGTTCAAATACAGAAAGAGAGATGTGTGAAATAAAAATAGAAAGAGTGTTTAAGTGAGAAAAAGAAATAAGAGATGTAGTGAGTTCAAAAACAAAAAGAGAGATGTGTGAAATAAAAACAGACAGAGTGATTCAGTGAGAAAAAAAATTGAGAGATAAAGTGAGAATAAAAACAGAAAGAGAGCTTGTGAGAATCAAAATTGATGATGGAAATGCTTTTTGGAACAAAATTGAGGTTAAATATGGTAACTCAAAAGTTAGTACTGCTAGGGCATTACTTAGTACTACTGGGCATTACTTAGTACTGCTGGACATTACTTAGTACTGTTGGGCATTACTTAGTACTGCAGGGCATTACTTAGTACTGTTAGGCTAAACTTAGTTATAACAACCCGTAATTTTCATCAATATAATTATCCATCTATAAAATTAGATGCACTGTAATATCTATCTATTATATATATACCACCTTTTTACAAGGAAATTTTTGTTTTATCTCATTATGCAACCTAACTTGCATCTCTAAAGTAAACAAGCTCACGCAACCTCCACCAATGCCATCTATATCTATGTTTATATCATGTAAACATCCTAATGTGTCAAGTCTATATCTTAATATCATTTTTACCAAGTACATTATCCATTTAACGTACCATTTACAACGTTATATCAAAACAGACTTTATCCGTTAACGTTTATATCAAAACCCAAATTATATGTAATGTATACTTATAAAATAAATGTGCAAGCCTTAAAGCATGTGTAAAAGTGTATAATTCACAACATTTGAATATCTTTTCCCTTCTAAATCAAGTTACAACTTTCTAAAGCCCAATGTACAATTCAATAATGCAAGAAAACCAAACTAGGTGATTTTACCTCGTAAATCACTTTAGTTTCTTACCACCACTCTATCACAAGGTACAAGCACTTAATGCATGATTTCTAAACCCTAAACCTAAACCCTAAGTCATCTTAAAGCCCTAATCTAAAACCCTAAACCCTAAACGAAACCCTAAAACCCTAATTTCACTTTAAACCTAAAACTAAACCCTAAACCTTAATCCTAAACCTTAAACCTTAATCCTAAACCCTAACTACCCTAATCCTAAACCCTAATACACGTTTTAAAGACCAAAAACCCAAACCCGAAACCCTAAACCACCCGTCACCCTTTTTCTTTCATTTTAACCCATTTAATCAAATAAGCACCTCAAGCAAGCATCCTAGCACCACCATGAC
>BQNB010184041.1:0-12345 GCA_026074375.1 Tanacetum coccineum
AAACACCTCAAAGAGGTTAAACGGATCTTTCGGTACCTAAGACAGTCCTATAACATGGGACTATGGTATCTGAAGGATTCCGGATTTGAACTAATTGCATATTTAGATGCAGACCATGCAGGATGTAAAGATGATTGCAAAAGCACATTAGGAGGATTACAATTTCTAGGTGGAAAACTCGTAAGTTGGAGTTCGAAGAAACAAGATTCTACTGGATGTCTACTGCTGAGGCTGAATATGTTTCCTTGTCTGCATGATGTGCACAAGTTATTTGGATGCGTATACAACTGCTAGACTATGGATACAAGTACAACCAGATTCTGATGTATTGTGATTCTAAGAGTGCCATTGCTATCTCATGCAACCCAATCCAACATTCTAAGACAAAACACATAGACATCCGGTATCATTTTATTAAGGAACATGTTGAGAATGGTACTGTGGAACTTTACTTTGTTGGGACAAAATACCAACTTGCGGATCTATTTACTAAAGCTCTTCCAAAAGAACGCTTTGAGTATCTAGTTCATCGCATTGGTATGAGATGTATGACTCCAACTCAGTTGGAAAGCCTGACAAAGTCATCTTCTTAAAAAGATCATACATCAAAAACATGTAAATACATTTTTCAAAAACAAAAGAAAAAATTGAAAAATACAAAAATTCAAAAAGATTTTTTTTATTATTTATTAAAAAATATATAATACTTTAAAGATCACATGTATTAGATTTATGATTCAAATTTTTTATACAAAGGTTCAATTAAAATATGGAATATAAATCTGCGGGGGAGTAATTGGAAAAATTTTCATTCATATACATCATTTCGGGAATAAAATAAAAACAAAGATCTCTCAAATAAACTGAATTTGAAAAATGATATATTTTCAAGGGGGAGTTTTAATTTTAAAATCAAACATCTTCATTTTCGGATTACTTGCTTAGTATGATTTCATTCCAAGGGGGAGTTTTTGATTTCATTACTCAAGGGGGAGTTTTTGAAAGAAATCAAACTCAAAATCGGAATATAAAACTAAAGGGACTGAAAGTGTATTTTCTGAATCTTTTTCGGTTGCTATAAAAGGCAGAGATGAATTTCATTTTAAATTTTCTTTTACCGAGTCTCTTATCGAGTTTGAGAGTAACATTCAAAAACGATTTTGTTCAGGCTTATAACAGCGATTATTACTTTCTTGTTCTCTCAAACGTAAGTCATAATGTTTTTTCTCAGATCTGTAGTGTTTTTCACTTACTGATTTCCAAATCGGAAAAAATAGTACTGAATGTCGAGTTGTGAATTATTGAGTTTTTACAACTCGGAAAGATTATTGTTCATAGAGTTTTGTGATGTGTTAGTTTGAGGAGATTATTGGTTTGATGATTAAGGAGTTTAATGATTGTCGGGTTTGTGAGTATTAAGTTTTAAAACTTGAAAAAGATTAATGTTGTGTTTTTGGCGTTTAATAGAACATAAAACGAATCGAGTTTGATTTTTCATAAGCTAAAATGAATCATTGTTTGTGAAACTCAGTAATAGTTAAATAGTCAAACTCGGAAGGGTCAAAAAGTCAAACTCGGTGGTGTCAAAAAGTCAAAATTCAGTAAAAATGCGCTTGTGGAAACATGAAGTTGTTTTGAGAAAGAAATAATTTTGATGATTAATGCTTATGATGATTAATGCTTGAATGTCTGTGGAATAAAAAGATCAGTTTCTCATATGTGGTGAAAACATCAAATAATTTTGAAAAAGAAATCAAGTTTTGATGAATTCTAAGCTGTGGGTCATATATATCTATTCGTAATTGTTTAAGTAGACTAAGTCATGTCCGGTTTCGGCCATTTTCTACAATGAACAGAATGAGGAGTGGGTGACTTAGTGTTCATTCAATTATTGAATTAGATATGTTTGTCTTCTTTGTTTAGGAATCATGACAAAAAGTAAAAGTGAAAAGTCTTTTATAAACTTGAATCTAAAAATCCAAAACTTAATTGTTTAAGTGGACTAAGTCATGTCCGGTTTTGGCCATTTTCTGCAATGAACATAATGAGGAGTGAGTGACTTAGTGTCCATTCAATTGCGGGTTTATGATTATATGATTCTGTGTTATTATTATAAAGAAAGTTTTTGTCAAAAGATTTCTAGAAAAAGTTCTCAAATTCTGTTATTGTGTTAAAATGATACTCTTTCACAAAAAAATTTTAAGAAGTTGAATGATTTCTCTTTAATTTTTGAAAGAGGCTTGATTAAATCAAAATGAGAAACTCTTTCTTCATTCTTGAAAGAGTTATCATGTACAAAGAATTTCGAAGGCTGTGGATATTCTAAAAACAAAAAAAGAGAGAGGCAAAATCCATAGGCGAAAAAGCAAAATCAAAGGTGTGTTCGAAAAAGAATTGCCATAACACACAAAAAATGATAAATCAAGAATAATTCAAATTAAGCGTTTGGAATGTGTAGAAAAGCAGACTGAGCACATGAGAAAGAATCTGATCGAAAATATGTTCAAAAAGAATTGTCAAAACATATAAAACAGACAGAGTGGAGAAAAAAGACAAAATGTCAAAGGAATTATTTTGTACTAGATCTCAATTTTATTCATTCAGTAATCATCATGGCACACAACAACTGCAGCTGATTTTCATCCAGACAAAACTGTGTCTCCGAACAAATCGATAGTCTTATGGATGCATAACAAGAAGTTAATCGTGAAATGTGCAATGCCACCTGAAAAGCCAAAATTCTGACTAACAATCATCTAAGAAATCATCCTATTACGATTCAGCATTGCAGCTTCTTCCTCCGTACCATGGATTTATATGGCACAGTTCTGGCATACTTTGAAGGAAGACCGTTCAAAGTATAGGCTCAAGTTTATGCTGGATAAGAAATACCTTTTCTTACACTGGATGACTTCAGAACAATCTTTCATCTACCCAACGCAAATGACAACAATCATAATTCATTCGTGCCACCACTATCATTTTCTGACATGGTTCCATTCTATAAACAACAATTGGCTTACAATGGAGTTGAAGACATCGTCAAGCTTTAAGACAACTGGTCTTCTGCAACCATGGCAAACATTATGCAGGATATTTTCCAAGTGCTTTGACACACCATGTCACAGGATGGGATCAACCGCCGTTGTAGATAATGCAAATGATGTATTGCTTTGTCAATAACATTCATGTGGATTATGCGGAGCTGCTATGGGAAGGACTTTACTATTCTCTTCATCATCCAACATCTTTGATTCCTTATCCAAGATTTACAAATATCATCATTAGTCATTACATGACCAGTTTCCCTGAAATTTCAAGACGTGCTCGTGACATGTATCACAACCTGCAAGATGATGATATAATAAAAAATATCTTTAATTCAGGGAGACACAAAGATAAAGTTGGCATGCAAATTCTAGATTGTGATGGAAAATCACTGAGAGTATGAAGGCACAGGGAAAGCATTATAGGATGTATGCGGAGGTGTTTGGGGTTAGATGTCTCCTGACTCAGTCACAACCGCCTTAAGGTTTAACATGGGAACCATAAGATTCTTAGCGCCCCTAGGTCACTACCCCTAAAAGGATTCGCATAGTAAGTGCTCCAAAACAATTACTGTGATTCTTTTTTCGTCTTCTGAAAGAGATCTTCACGTCTTAATCTCACCAGCTCCATAGTGCCACTGATTATAAAGCGATGAGATGATCTTACAAGATACATTACAAGTAAGTCTTGCTGAGCACAAAAGTCGAGAAGAGCAAGAAGCTAGAGAAAATGTGGAACTAGTCAACAAGCACTTGGCGTCTGAAGAGATTGAAAAGATGGTGGAAGGATCAGAGAATGTTATTGATGATAGTTTACCTCCAAGGAATGATGAACCACAAGGTCTCCAAGTTTCTTGGGAAGCTTTTTGAGGAGGACCGCTGAGCAATTTTTAGTCAGAGAAGTATTTGCCAATCTTAATAGTTTCTCCTTATCAGAAATGAGATCTTTTAACATTTTATGGTACTTGGTAAAGAGCTAAAGCTTCGGGCCAAGACTGTTATTGAAATGGAAAGTTTCTTGAACATTTGAAAGGAAACTTTGGACTTGAATATCAGACTTGTCTTGAAGCTTCTCCTTATTCAACCTCGAGGGATAAGGAATTGGAGGTTGATGAGGGTTCCGTTTAGGAAGCTCAGAAGAAAAAGTGGTAGGAAGATGTATCTCAGAAGATCTAGAAGAGGGAGACGACTAAACAACCGGAGGTAGGACTCTTGTGGTACTTTCGGGAAGTACCTAGTCCGTGATTATCTCTGGGTCTCTTTCCACCTCCTTAGAAGAAGAAGAAAGAGGTGGTGGTGGAACTGAGGGTCCAGCTAAAACATTACCACTCCGTGTGGTAATTGCTTTGATATCTCCCCTAGGGTTAGGAACGGTGTCTAGTTGATCGCTTGTTATGGTATTACTATCCTTTATTTTCGACGCTGGAGCGCATCCTAATGGTCTCTCCTGAAGAATCTTTTGCATTTTGACCATTAGAGTTTCATTTAGGTATTGTGGGTTTGCAATTGTTTTATTTGTTGGTCATTGTGAGTTTGCATTTGTTGCATTTTAGCTTCAGTCAATCTCATATGTTGTAGCATCATTTCTTCCAAAGATGGAACATTCGGCTGAGCTTGATTGAAATTTTGACCATGGTTTTGATTATATCCCTGATTTTGATTATAATTATTACCCTGGTTAAAAATCTGACCTCTGTTCTGATTATACCCTTGACCTTGATTAAATATGTTTTGATTATTTTGAAATTTTTTATTATTACCCTGAATTTGATTATTTTGTGGATTGAAACCGGCTGGTCTAAGAAAACTATTAGAATGATAGTTAACCAGATTACGGTTTCTTTGAGGTTGGTAAGAATTACCACCCGTATTGTAGGTGTAACAACCCCAAAATAGGTCGCAGCGGAAATATGTCCGGGAGCATTACTTCAATATACCAATGCACAAGACATGAGAGAACGACCTCTAAACGTGTCATTTGAAAAGTAATCTTGTATTATTTATACTCCAATGCACATCAAGTAAGCCAATCATCTAATTTACCTGAGAAAACATGCTCAAAACGTGTCAACATAAAGTTGGTGAGTTCATAGGTTTGTTTAAGTATAAATGTTGAACCAAAGATTTACAGAGTGTATATGGCCATTTCAACCCCTATAATTGTCACAAAAATGTATGTATGAAAGTTGGAGCGTAATTGTTCAAAGTATGCATGATAATTGAAAATATCACGAAATGTTTCAAGTATGTATTGCCAAATGAGTGATTACGATTACTCTAAGTTCATGAAACTGAGGCTCATATTTGTATGCCACTTTATTCAAGGCACGGTAAATGTTCATGTTTATGTAAATGTCATTCTTTGCTCCAACATTGTAAAATGTTCATTGGCTCGGTAATGTCGACACCAGTGATAGCTAATCACCCGAACAGGGCTGTCACACCCGAATAGATCTATTTTATAACATTCGCGTCTACCAGCTTATAGTTAACAGTTCAATCTGCGGAAGCTAATCCGTAATCATTTGAGTGATAGTCAAGTATGTGTTTGTGTCCAAAAATGAAATCAAGTATTTTATATCATCGTGAGATGTGTAAATGTGTATGTAAATCAATTTATATAACCGAGTTGGTAATATCATGTAATAAGTTGAATCAACCATGTAAATGAATTTGTAAACAAGCATGTTCTCACCCCAAAAATATATGTAAAACAAGTAAAACATGGGGCTATAAACTCACCTTAGTGAATGTAATCGATATATGAAATCAAATATGAAAATCGTCACGTGTAGCTCGAATGCAACCTAATCAAATATAGGTCGTATAAGTATAATGTGTTTAATAAAATGTGGCATCACAAGTTATAGCGTTACATCACCACCTAATACTCTTTGTTTAATTTATAATATTAAACAATATAAATTTGTATTTTGAAAAATAAATGTCCACGTACTTGTATTTTCAAAAATAGTATACTTGTCCAATAATTTAATTATTCGCCAAAAACACTTGATTTAATGTTTTTATTACTTATATGATGTTATCGTATAAATAGTTCGATCGTCTTTGTAAAATAATATTTATAAAGTTAAAAAAAACATGTATAAATATTATATAAGTGTTTCTAAAATGTTTTGTAAAATTTTATAAAAAAACGAACCAACACTATTCATGTCAGGAAATAGTGCACAAGTATAAAAATAGTGCGTATCTTTCTCGTTTTAACTCTGTTTTTAGTGATTCTTTCGAGCACGTCTTCGTAATTACAAGTTCTATCTAAATAAAATATTTTCCAAAAAATTTCTGAAATGAACAGTAATTTATTTTATAAAACCATTTATTATCGTAAACTTGCAAATGACGTAACTTCTTTGTTATAGCTCGTATTTTCGAGTTCTTTATATGCTTACGATCCTCACGACATGTAGTATTTTTATAAAATATAAAATAAATATTTTATTTTCGAGTTTTAAAAAGAATGTTTTGAGTTTTTTGCATAAAAAGTGTTTAAACTTATTGTTATAAATTTTTGGCATAAATGTATTACTACAAGTCCTCTACCATATGTTATACCACAAATCTTATATATTTTAAGTCCTCTAGTCCATCATTTGTCCAAGCAATGTGTTCATGATAATCTCTATATATATAACTTTGTATTTAAACTTTCAACAAGTATTTTATCCATAAAGTTTATAAGTTAAACCATACTCATAATAAGTGTGTTCTTTAGATTTTTAGTGTCATATTACTATGAATATACATAGATTCGTGTAGTGTATGTATATGTGTATATATCCATTTCATTTGAAAACTCATGAAACAAAACCTAGGTGATGATTTAACAAGATAACTTGAATGCAAAAACATGTAAGTAAAGTATTGGAAAGTAGGAGTTTAGAAGACCTTAGGAAATCAAGATGATGAAGATCACAATATAAACCCTAAACAGACCACATCCTAAATGAAACCCTAATGAGAAAACCCTAATCTTTCTTGCTTAAAACCTTGCTAGAAATGATAACCCAAGCTTCCAATATACCTCTAAATACCTTAGATAATACCCATGATCACTTGTTTGCTTACTAAAATAAAAACTTATGGTTTGGTCTTGGTTTTTATTGTGTGTCGTGGGTTTGAGGGGAGAGGACAAAGAGATATGAGTTTTTTTTGCTAGAAATGAAAGTGTGTATGTAATACTAGTATAACACTTCTACTTATACTAAAAGGTGGTCAAGGTTACTATTAGGAAGTTGGAATACTATTAGAGGAAATTGGGGAAAAGTGGTCAACCTAGCTACAAGTACTAGTTGGTAATAATAAGAAGTCTAGAAAGATTTGTGTGCTATGGTCCTTATGGTTTCTGAATTTTAAGGGGGGGGGGAGGAAAGGACCAAAATTTGTTCTTGATATTTTAGGAGAAGTATACTAGAAGTATAAGATGTTTAGGTAGGTATTGGTGCTTCCGGGTATGTCTAAATGTATTTAATTGCGAAACGTAAACGCTTTACGTATCCAATAAAAATAAAATACAAAAAGTTGATTATTACTTTCGTAAAAATAATATAATGCTTGCTTGACGTAAACATTAATTTGTTTGGTGCCCGTTTACATTGATTGTTGATTTTTAGTTTACGCGATTTAACTTAACGATAAAAATTAAAAGTACACGCGTAGAAGTTTAAAATAAATAGTTGAATATTTATTGACGTAAAATGATGTGAAAATGTGAATTGTTACAGTCTCCACCTGTTAAAAGAATTGCGTCTCGAAATTTAGTTTTAGTTGCCTTCCGGAGCGGTGTTAATGAAGAGGTGTGGGTATATATATATATATATATATATATATATATATATATATATATATATATATATATATATATATATATATATATATATATATTATGTACGTGAACAGTGACCCAACGGTCACTCCCTCCTTTTAAATACCAAATTTTTATCCTCCATTTCTCCATACAACACTAAATCTTTCACTTAAATCTTCTTTTATCCAACCCTCAAAAATGTTACACATCATTACACTTGTGGCGATGGCGAGCGCGATAGCACTCGGCATTTATCTTGCCTACGTCCCCTACGAAGAAGAATTTTAGTATTTGGCCGCGATCCTAGCGCTCCTCGCACCGATCATTGTTCTAGTTATTGGCGTGGATCTATTTTGGAAGGAATAGATATTATTGTTAGGGGAGGGTTGTAATAAAACCTGTATTTCCTTTTTGTTCTTATGTAATCTTATTTCCAAAGTAATAAACGGATGTTGTGGCAATAAATCTATTTGTTATTTTTAGTTATGCCTTTCGATAATTTCGTTACCACGCTCGGTAACTCGTTTGCATTCCCCTTCTAAATTGCTTTAACTTGAGCGTTCAAGATTAGTGACGTTGGTTTAATATTTATTGTCGCGACCAAGGCTTGGCTTCTTGTGGGCTTATTCGTTCCCTTCAGCTTAACGTGTCAGTTATAATTGTTTTTTGTCGACTTTATATAGTAAGGTGGTGTAAGAGTTTACTTAGTTATTATGATTATAATTTGATGTAAAAATAAGTTAAAAAGACTATAGAAAAAAGATTACAAAATACTTAATTTTTCCGCCAAAAAGTGTCGCTGTGTATATGTTTCTATCAAACCGCCGCTTTGAAATCAACCAAACCGCCTCCTATTGATTGAGCAAACCGCTGCCTAACAGGCCAACTCGCCGCCAAGATCTTACTAGGCAAACCGTCGTGGTTTTGAAGTAACTCGCTGCCTAGTTTTGTTAACTCGCTGGATCAATAAAATAATCAACTCGCCGTGAGCAACTCGCTGCCAATAAACTAAGCAACTCGCCGTGAGCAACTCGCTGCCTATAATCTTAGCAACTCGCCGTGTGTTTTAGCAACTCGCCGTGAGCAACTCGCTGCCTATAATCTTAGCAACTCGCCGTGTGTTTTAGCAACTCGCCGTACCTTTTACCAACTCGCCGGCTATTATTTTCAAGCCAACTCGCCACTAAACTCAGTCAACTCGCCTTTGACTTAGTCAAACAGCCGCTTACCTTTTCCCTAACCTTGTCAAATCGCCGGCTAGAAAACAATATAATAACCAACTCTCTACGATGAACACTAGCTCGATTTAAGCAACATCAATCCATTTGAGCCTTTTGACCACGAAACAAAGCTAAAACATGTAACACAATGATGGTATATGAAGATTAACCTTCTAATATCATATGTTTCTTCCTGGATCAAAAGATACAAAGCAACTCTCTACGAAGAACACCAAAATAATTCGAACCTTATAAGCTTTGTTTTCGATCTTGAGGCTTGAGAATCACTTGTAATAGCAACAATACTTCTTCCTTAGCATTTATAGCATGAATAACCACAAGATTAACCAACAAAGTAAGCCCGAATAATCTTTTTGAGCCGTGGGCTTTTCTAAACAAAATAAGCCACGAAATTTAGCTTATTTAACCACACAAATCAATCACGAATCCAACTAGGCTCTGATACCAATTGTAGGATCGTTTATTTCATAACACGGTGATGATTCTTGTGATTGGGCTAGTTTCTAGAGAGAGAAACACATGAGAGAGAATATCTAGAGAGAGAAAATGTGTTTTCTATGAAAAGAGTAAATGACTAGCTTGCCTCTTCCAAAGTTGGAAGAGGCTTATATAGTTTTTACAAAATACCGGGTATTAGTACCCGGCTTAAAACCGAAAGACATACGATTAAAGATTAAACTACGAACTATTATAAACAATAAATATACGGGGTGACCGAGTCTTTTACTCATATCTAACAAGAAGAATTCCTGGAAATAAATGAATCCATTTATTTCAACCAAGAAGGAAGCAAGGCATTCTTAGAGAAATTCAAACCTGTCATAGATAGGTTGAAACATCAAGGATACATCAGAGAGAAACTCCTAAAGCATTGGAAAAAGAATGGTGAACTGTGTAAACTGGACATCATATGATATGACCCGGTTTGGGTTGTATCGGGATAGTAGCACCACTTCAAGCGTGTGCGAGCTCCTTAAGAATATAAAGAGAAGACTAGACAATTTATTTGACAAACTTCATTGATTACTTTTCATTAATGAAACAAAACCTTAAATACTAGTTATGTGATAACTCACATAAACACAAGACTTATCCTAAACATAACAAATAGTTATCCTAAACATTTATCCTAAACAATTGATAACTATGATGGTTATCCCAGCCCATCATGAAGTCACTGTGCTTATCTACGGGCGTATCATTCCTCACTCCTTCAAAACCACCTTGCCCTCAAGGTGTTGTCTTGTATATTCTTGATTCCAGGATCTCAAATTCTTCTTTGAATTTTAGCATCCTTCGCTAATCGTTGTTGCTCTTGTCGTCTGAACATTCTCTCTTGACGCCTGAACATTGACTTTTGCTCTAATGGGGACTTCAAAACAACAAGCTCTTTCTCACTAGCTTGCATGTGATCTGGTGGGCCTCCCTTGGAGGTAATGACGCCAAGATCACCCTTTTTCCCAGCAGAAGATCTGGTTGTAACCGGTTTTAATCCATCTTGACACTCACTGTAATAAAAATCGTGGCAAAAACCTTAGGGGTCGTCAAACGGTAAATATTCTATTTTTAAAAAACTATAAGGACTTATTTTAGCTGAATAATGAAAACTAAGGGTATTTTATATAAATTAAGTGATTTGAATAAAACACTTATGTATCGGACTAGAGTCGTAGATAAGAATTACGGAGTAGACTTATAAAACTAAGTCACGCGAATGATATTAGGTGTGTTTTATTTATTAATACTTAAACACCTTGGTAAACTTAAAAGGTATATAGTTGCGTATAGCACCTTCCAAGAGCAAAAGAAGCACGAGAAAAACAAAATACATAAAGTTCTATGTACAGACCACCACACAAGTGATAAGATGAGTAAGAATAATGTAAACTGTGAAAATTGTTATAGTTTTATACATTGAGTCGAATAGCCTAAAATATAGCTTAGACTAAGACTTGAATGCCGTATTTACTTAGTGTAATTGAAGGTGTGAATTACTACTGCTTGAGGATATTATACATATCAATCAGAGGGACTACCTTCTAAGGTGAGTTCATTAGCTTCCTATGTGTTTTACTGTTATTGTTAAATGATTTACATCCTTGGGGTGAGAACATGCTTGTTTTACAAATTGGACGCAAGTGTACATTTTATACCATGATTACGTATTTGCCTAAGTTACCATAACCCATTATGTCCATGATCAAGCTAGAGACTCGCACAAAACAAGCTAGAGACTCGCACAAAGCAAGCTAGAGACCCATTATGTCCATGATCATGACAAATCAAGCTAGAGACTCGCACAAAACAAGCGCTTCGTGGGTGGCAACCCATGCGTATCCTTAGTATATTAGTATAATAATTATTAATAAGTATGATGTGAGGAGGCTCGCCTCTTCCTTTCTCGTGTTTCGTGTTTTGTATGTCCAGGATTGCTCGGATTATGAAGACTCTCATGCTCGTGGTTTTGTCCTTCGTCCACTCGATCTTCAATCCTTCGCATGCTTATATATGGGAATCTGATATCCAAGATCTTATTGATTCACGTTTATCTATTAGCATAATTAATAAACGACTTTAGATTTGTGTAGAGACCCCTTAATATTTGGATTATGCCTTGAAATTAGTATTGGGGTGACAGTCTGACATTGAGGACAATGTGTAGTTTTAGTATGGGAGGATCTTTCGATTTGATCTTACTTGCATTTGCCTTGTCTTCACGTAACCCCGTTTTTCCACCAAAAATAGCAAAAATATGCCAAAATTGATTTTTTTTAAAAATAGAATAAGTGTTGTGACACGTAGTATTGTCTTTTTAAGGAATAAATTTTGACTTGATCGAGCATGTTGCGCTCTAGCTTGCCCCTTAACTTATATAAATTTAAGCTTTTGCTAGTCTTTTATACAAGAAGCTTTAAAACGCGAATTCTAGCTTGTAAAAGCCAAGAGTTTGCAAGTTTCCATAATTGACTTTAAATATGCAAAGTTCGTTTTATTAGACTAAGCATTCGCGGATCTTTTTATTAAAGATTTTAAATTTGCGAAGAACGAGAAATGATAGAGTTTTATATAAGTTAGATGCTAAACATAGAGTAGTTGGATCTCTTTAAGGCTCATAGAGGTTAATTGTGGCTTTTTGCTCCCATCAGTGTTAGGATTTATGTTTTCCTAAGTTAGTACCGATAGTACAAATAGTTAGTACTGATAGTTATAGTTAGTACCGACAGTACAA
>BQNB010184042.1:0-12345 GCA_026074375.1 Tanacetum coccineum
TGGTTGTATTTGTTTAGTATGTTTCGGGTGTATTGTTTAATTAAATGTTTGATAATTAACAAGTTTATTAAATAAATGTTCGAAGTTTTAAATTCCAAAAAAAACCGAACCGGTATAAAAACCGATTTCGAACATTTATAACCGAAAAAAATCGAACTGGTAAAAAACCGATTCCGAAAATTTATAACCGAAAAAAACCGATTCCGAACATTTATAACAGAAAAAAACCGATTTCGAAAAAACCGAAAAAACCAAAACCGGTTATTAGAAAAACCGGTTTTCTAATAACCGAAAACCGGTTTTAACCGATTTTTTTGCACCACTAAACCTAGTTATATTAAGTGAATCCAGGCCCAAAATTTAATTTAACCCGTTACTTTTTATAAAAACACAAGTTTTGTCTCGGTTTAAGTCAAATACGAATAAAAGGTGAAACATAAATAACATAAAATAAATAAACCCTAATGGTTAAAAGACGGCATTCATGATCTCTCGATTAATATAACGGACTAATTAAAGTATAAAAGCTCGCGAGGGTTTCTAAAATCGAAAATTTTACTAGAAATTGATTAAGAAAATAAAATAAATTATTTAAAATTTAGAAAATAATTATAATTTCGGATTAAGTAGTGACCTTAAATACGTGGTTTTACATGTAATCCATGAATAATAATGATAATTCTAGTGACATTTGTTCTTAGAGTCATTCTGGACTTTACTTTACTTTAATTAGGTTAGTAAGAAGAAGTTGTTATGCTCAATTACATTGAAAAACACTTAGGGCCCGTTTGGTTCAAAGATTCTTCAAGATTGTTAAGGAATTGAAATTAAATTCAAATTCTAAATTGTGTTTGGTTGAAAAATTAATGGAATTGGAATGTTTTAAATCTCTTAGAATCCATGTACAAAGAAATTCAACATTCCTTATGCAAAGCTGTGGAAAGTTTAACATTCCACAAGGAATTAAAACGCAAAAATATTTCGTACTTTATTTTAAAAAAAATCAATACTTTATAATGTAATTTTTTTTAAAAAAAGTTAATTTTCTGTAAAAAAAAGTAAATTTATACTTGGTAAATTTATAAAAAGTAAATTTTTTATAAAAAGTAATTTTTTTATATAAAGTAAATTTTTTTTAAAAAGTTAATTTTTACTTGGTAAATTTAAAAAAAGTAAATTTAAAAAAAATTATGAAAAGTAAATTTTTTTATAACAATTTTTTTTAAATAACGTACGAATAAAAAATTAAAAAGAATTAAAAAGAGTAAAAAAAAAGTTTTTTAAAAATTATTATTTTTAATAAATCTGACATGGAATTTCATTTTTTTCTCCTAACCAAACACATAACATTATTTTGAATTTTAACATTCCAATTCCTTAAGATTCATAATCCCTGATAGATTTCAATTCCTTGAAAAAACATTCTACGAACCAAACGGGCCCTTAGGCTATTTCTATATCCAAATAAAGGAGGAATGTTGGCCAATTCAGAGCCCAATGATCTTCAACCTGGATTTTAACATTAATTTATTAAGTATAAATGAAATCTCTAAATGAAAAAACATAATAGGAGTCATCTTCACAATTCTTTAGAGACCAAAGAAAGTCTCACCACTTCCACATGTGAAACTCAATAAGTGAAGTATGAACCTGAAAGAAGATGATGGAGCCTTTGATTTCTTAAACAAATTAAATACATTTTGAACTTAGATATTTATGAAATATAGCTAAGTCTTCGAAAGAATAGACAGGAAATTTCTTGGGAAGATAAGTGAAAGACGCTTATAAAAGAAGTCAAACAAGTATAAGAGTTAGTAGAAAAGCGAAAATAGTTGTTATCACTGTTTCTCTAAAGTAGGGTTTGACACAATCCTAGAATAGAAGATTTTCTTGTAAAGTGTACTTTAGATTTAAATGCTTGACACGTCGTTATTAAAGCAAGAGTATCCACCTCGGTATTCCTTTATATAAATAGAATGTTTTAAGGAAGTAAATTTTATCTCGTATAATTAATGTCATACATATTTATGATAGCATTTACTCCTCCTAAGAACTAAGTCACTGAGTCCTATGAGTGATTTAGTATAGTTCTTACTTAAACACATACTTTGGTAATTATAATGTTTAAGTTATATCATCAGATATTGTCATTCAACTTGAATTGTTATTTCAAAAACAATTATAGTATATTCTTCGGTTCTATAACCTTGTTATCTTTCTTATAATCACTAAAAAGGGTAACAACATATAAACATTCCTCTTTATAGAGCAGCGGAAGGGTTAGTTTTCAAGTTTTTCCTTCGTAGTAATTTAAATAAGGCTATAATTTTTTTATAAGTTTTAAAATTTGTATGATTAAACCCATCAGAGTTTGATTGGAAAGGCCATGAGTGGTTCATTTCTCGGTAGTGTGATCCCAAACATCTCGCTCATATCCAAATCTTCGACTCTCATACTTCCTTCAAGCTTCCAGTCAAACTTGAGAATCAAAGAACCCAACACTATGTGTAACATTCTATGAGAAATATTCAATCTTGGACACATCCTCCTCCCAATACCAAATGGAGTAAACTGGAAATCTTGGCCTCTCTGGCATGAACATTTCTGCATCTGACCAAACATTTAGATCCTGCCCAATTGCCCAAAGATTACAAAGGATTTGTGATTTTTTGTGCACAATGAAGCCTTGGACTTCTACGTCGTGCAAGGATTTGTGAGGGATAAAAAAAGGGACGGGAGGATGTAGTCGAATAGTTTCTTTTATAATAGCTTGCAGGTAAGGAAGTCCAGAAATCTCATGTTCCTCAATGTTCCTATTTTCGTTTTGCATAAGTGTAGCAAGCTCTAACCAAGCCGTCTCCATTTTCTTTGGGTTATGAATGAGCTCCGCCATTGCCCATTCTAATGTTGTTGATGTTGTATCGGTTCCCGCAACAAACAAATCCTACAATGATATATCAAATAAATATGACCGACTTCAATCTTCTAACCATAACTCAAAACAATTATTTCGACTAATTTGGCCACTAAAATATGTATTTACGTGATAAGTATATACTTACAGTAAACAAATGACTGATGTCTGTCTTACTTAATTGAGAATCATCTTTTAAGTGGATGTCGAGCATCGCGTTAAGAAGGTCGTTTTTTGCTAATGGAACTGTATCCAGGGATGATGAGCTTACTCTTGTTTGCATCCGTAGACAGATGATCTTATCAAACATAGTATGTAACTTGTTGCCAATAATTGTTGCTTCTCGTGCTAATCCCTATGGATCCAAGGGTTTAAGTGGTGGAAAAAAGTCTACTAGATTCGGCTTCCCTGCAACTTCCATTGCACCAGTTACAACGTCCCTGAATTCTTGTGACGATGTGGTATCATATCGAGATAAATCCGTAGAGAACAATAAGTTGGATAGAATGTTAAGAGTTGTTGTGAACGCAACTTCGCCAACATTCACGGCTTTTTATTTGCACCACATCGAGTAAGATGGTCAAGCAGTTCCTGTACCTAAAAGTGTATTAAACAAGTGTAAGAACCTACATGTTTCATCATATTTTTAGTTGACATTGTTCCCGATCACGATCTTTTTCAGTAATGGCTTGTGCTTTTTCATCTAGCAAAAGTACTAGTTTTGGATCTCCTTGCACTTAGAGGTTTTGACATGAATCAAAGTTAATTAGTGAATATATGTGTTTATATATGAAACATAGATGTATCATGTAATTAATTGTGCTCGTGATCTTTCCAAGACACTGTTGTTCAAAAGGTGGTTATCGAGCCTTTACAGCAGCCCTTTCTACCGCAACAAATTCTCAAATTTTTCATATTAACTTTACAATCTTCCTATAATTATCTAAACTTGAATAAATCAAATTTAGCGAATATATTAGTAAACTATTTACGACACATATCATATTGGAGGATCATGTACTGAATCTGAGTGTCGTTTAAGCAATGATCTTCTTTATATATCTATACTAAATTATAAAGTATTCAGGACATTTTATTTTTAAAAAAATAAAAAATTCAGACTTTTAAACTTATATAAAGATATACAATCTTTACCATCATCTCATTTTAAGAAACCATATCTTAAAATGTGTCACTTCTTAATTAAAAAACCACATTTATTTTTAAATTGAAATATCATATTATTTATTTATTTATTTTTATAATTTAATTTCACCATATTTTTTAAAATTTTGTGTTCTTTAATTCAACATTCATTTTAATATATTTTTATTAATTTTTTTTCATTTTCAATCCCCCCAAAATCGTTATTTTACGCGGGTAACATGCTAGTATAGATAAACTTATATTAACATTTGACTAACAAAAAGAATCATCATATCAGCTTCAATTAGGTTTCCCACAACTTCATTAGATCCACTAATGGTCTTGTAACCCAATACTAAGTTAAGCCAAAACTATAAATGCTGGCAAGTGCTGTTTAATTATATTGAAAAGACAAATTTACCCTCCAAACATCAATTTCTTCTTATCTTAGCTTATTCAAATTATCTCCTCAATCGTGTTTTCACTTAAAAAGGTCATGGAAAGTATAGTAAATTGAAAGCCTAAATTTTATATTAAGAAGCAATTGCATTAATATTTAAAAGGGAAAATTTTATTTCTAGCCTAAAAACATATTGTAAATGCCACTATAGCCCACCAAAAAGGTTTTTCTCAAAATAGCTTAAGGAACCGGGGCAACTGAGCAACCTGAGAAGAATTTGACACGTGTAATTTTTTAATATTAAAGTACACATTTTTCGGGGCAACCTATTGTACTTTATGAGTAACTGGTGTACTTCTGAGCAACCTAATGGACACTTGTCAAATTCTTCTCAGAGTTGCCCAGATGCCAAGTTTCCCTAAGCTGAAAAACCTTTTTGATGGGCTATAGTGGCATTCCCATTTTGATTTCAGGCTAGATTTTAAAAGTAGTCAGCTCCACTTGTTTGTTTTTAAAGTTCAAAATATTTTAACGCTTGTGTCCACTTGAGCTTAAAATTTGGTTTTGAAATAGTATTGTATGCATTACACTTGGAGTTCTAAATGGTTTACTCACATTTGATTGTTTTAAATTTTGAAAATTTAGCCTATGTAGATCACAATAATAATGTGAGAAATCTTCAATTTTTTAGATTGCTTTCCACGGCAAATAAATTGTTTAATTTTGAAGGGTGTCTACCTTAATCGGAACATGCCTTAAAACCGTCAATACCATTGCACCAAGTTTGGAACCTTAATGGCTCTTATAGACTCAAATATGCCAGGTTTACTGGATGTACGCTTTTCGGGCGGTGTAAGATACTAAGATAATCTAAATTAAATTGAAAATCCTTGTCTCGTGTATTTATTTGTACGAGGCATGCAGACCCATGCCTTGCACACGGGTTGTATCTAATTGTTGCGTAATGTTTCTATGAAATGTTGATGTGTAAGTGTGATTGCGAATTTAATTGAAACGGGACACATAATGTTTAGCTAAATAGGAGTTGCCACACTCTGAATAAAGCTATTAACAAAAGTACTATCCACCGGACTTGCTATGCTTATATTAATTCGAGTAAATTGCATAGATCGTCCCTAAAGTTTGGCCAAATTGCATATTTCATCCCAAACGTTACGAAAGTGCAAGGATCGTCCCTGTGGGGAAACCTTTGGTGCAAGTATCGTCCCCGCAGGGATGATACTTGCACCAAAGGTTTCCCTAAAGGTTTCCTCACATGGACGATACTTGCACCAAAGGTTTCCCTACATGGACGATTCTTGCACTTTCATAACTGTTGGGATGAAACATGCAATTTGGCCAAACTTTAGGGATGATTTATGCAACTTACTCTATTAATTCAACTAAATTAAGTTTACTTTGTGCCTTTACCTAGAAACACATAGAAGCTACTCAATAGCTTTTAAATAATATATGAAATCATAAATTTACCGCCCATTAAGAATTAAATATCCTTTAAATAATATACTACTTCGATGATCATGGTCAACTTACAACTAATCTGGTCTATTTAATTAGATAGAATTTAGTTAAAATGGAGTAGGTGTTTAAAGTTGTTAAAGTGAGAAGCAATAGAAGTTGAATAAATGTCACATTTATTCAATACTTTTTTGTTCGGGTACGAGTTATTGGTTCGTGTACGAGTTATCAAAGGTTTTGGTTCATGTACGAGCACCTGGTTCGTGGTTTTTCATATTACCAATTTTTTGTGTATCAGTTTTTTTATCATAGTTAAATAATTTGTTTGTTAACTTGGATGTAACTTGTAATATTGTATCAATGAATTTGCGAATAAAATGTCTTTTTTTATTAATAGTCTTTTTTAAGCAAAACTATGTATCATATGTATTAGTTATAAATGGTTGCGTAACTATTTTTTTAGTGGTTATATATCAATTTTCATGTATAAGATTTAATGTCATGTATCTACTATTAATTAAATCGCATGTCAATTAATAGATCCAATGGTTAAGATCACTTTTCATTTTAACAACTTTAAACTACTACACCACAATAACCCTCCTCTAATTAGATATATATTAATTAACATCAGATACACATTGAAAGTCCATAAAAATGACGATTAAAATAGGTTTAGATTTATATAGATTTATTTTTTAAGCGATTTACTTGAGCCTGATCTAGAATCATTTGCCCTGTCGAGTAATTACTAATGTATATGTCTAGTTATTATTGCACTAAATACTTTTTGAGCTAATTTTCGTATATTGGTTAAGTCTAAATGAAACAGACACATTTATAGTGCAGATAAACTCGGCCCGTACTCCTCATAAAGCAAAAAAATCGGATACCATAACTCAGCCCAACATGAGTCCATATCAAACCTTAAGTATGAATAGCTTATAGCCCTTATTTTTCTCACCCATTCAAACCCTAATCACTTATCACACAAAAGATACACAGACAAAACCTCCCATATTTCATCCATCCCTCTCTTCTTTCATAAGAAGGCACCATCAATCTTTATATCATTTTCAACCCTCCATACTTCTTCAAACCTACAAAGGCTACACCCTTTTTAACGTTCTTGTTATCATATAGTCGCGGGTAAGTGATGCGGAGGTCATAAAGATTTCTTACAAGAAGTTTTACAACTCTCTAGGTAGTGTATCTAACCGTTGTAGCATAGTATAGGCAAGACTCGAGGGTTGTTATCGTTCTCTAGGGGAATAGGTTGGGAAGGCTTGATCACGGTTTAACAGAATTCTAGAGGTTGAGAGAAGATTATTTTTGTAGTTTTATATTTTATGAAAGCAGGTAAATCTATGGTTTGAGAGGTTAGTTTGTTTAACTAATAACTAAACTAATTAATATCTAATCTACTGGTGATAACTTTTATGATAAGTAAATGAATTTACATAATCATGAACTACTCCTCATATTGCTTCTCCTAGATCCATTGCTTTGTCACACTTGTGATGATTTGTGTAAGTATTTCCTAGGTCATGAACGGATTACACGAACCCGTCGTCTATTTAATATTCTGTTAAGGCAACACACAAGTAAGGTATTATGAAGACTATTACAAGGCCCCTAATAGTATATTAAATGCATGTGAAATATCTTAAGAGGAATCAACCATATATGGGTAAGGTAGTATGAAGACTATTACCGATGGTATCCTTTTTACACACTTACGTTTCCCTAGACATGTCCACAGCGACACAGACAAAAGCTGGTTTTCTAAAGCTTAACACGCACATTCATCAACAAGAAGCAACATCAAAAGGATCTACAATCTAAGTTTCATGCAATCATAGATAAATATAAAGGAGGGTTTAGCCTTGCATGATATAAAGAAAGCAAGAAGATAAATCAATCAAACAACACATAGACGTATTAAATGATTAATGATAACTAACATTACTTGATTAAAACATAGATTCAAGGTAGTATAATTGAGTTTTGAGGCCTTAAAAACAACCTATGAAGCTGGTAAAATGACTAGGGTTCGTCTCCCTAGGTTTATAAAATATTATCCTAAAGTTACACACATAAAACCCTAAAAACGGCTTTATATTTATAGAGATATCGACGCGACAGCATCGCTTTGCATTCCTGACGCCGTCGCCACGTAGATGATTCTATATCCTCTTTAAATCGGCCACATCCTGACATCGTCGCCAAATTCCTAACACCGTCACTAGATGGGTCACGACGACATCCCTTTATGCCTGCGACGCTGTCTTCAGCCACTGTATGCATAAATCTTTAAGAGATTTGGTGTAGGTCCGTAATCTTGTATGTTTCTTCTCCAAATGAGCCCAATTCATGTGTATTTCCTCCAGATATGTGTGAAAACACATATCCATTTTATATTAAAATTGGCCCATAAAGGACAAAATTGTGCTTAAAAGTCTTATATATTGCTTGTTTTGTCTTTGTGATTGTGTAGGTACGGATAATGCAAAAATCGCAAGAAAACGGTCAAAACTGGACAAACACGGACACGGGAAAGGAAAGAGAATACAAAAGCCGGGAGAATGCTATCAGAGGTCAACAAAAGTCAATCCTTGGTCAACCCACAAAAAGACAAAACCCAAAAATACCAAAAAGTTAACCAAATTACAAAAAGAGTCCCTAAACCCTAACGGTGTTAACTCTTTAATTTATAAAGAGTTAACACCCGTTATTACTCTTATAAAAGCCCAAACATAACACCACCGTCCCAAAATCCATTTTATATAAAACTTGCCCAAGTCAAAGACCCTATCCCCCCAGTCAAACACCCCCTATTCAGTTAAAAAAGGCGCGAGTAATACTTTTACTGTTCATCATCGTCTTCACATTTTACCAAGCTCAAATCAAGGGGGTAATTGCAATTGAGTGCGTGGCTATGCAATTCAAGCTTCAAGGAATGATGTGGCACAAATAAACGTCACTCAAAGCATCTTATTAGCCAACTCCCTCAAAGGAATGATACGTGGATATGGATGAAGCACACAAGGAATGGGGTTTTTACACTAAATCATGCCTAAAAGAAGCACAAAGGCCTCTGACACACAATGCCCATGTGTAGCCATCGTGGCGCCCCTCAATCTAATCGCAACGGTTCTAGTTAAGCATCAAAGATTGAAGGAAGAAATGACAGGATGAGGAGCATCTAACTAATTCAGGACCTAGAAGCTTCAGCTGAAGGCTATATAAAGCCTCACTCATTCATACACATGCACCTAGTTTTTAGTTTTTCTTTAAGCTTTTTAAATTTTTTAGTTTAATTGTAATTTTAGCTTTTAAAACCTTAGCTTATGTAGTTTACTCTTTCAACTTATTGTAATCTAAGTTTTAATCTCTTGTAATCAATTTTTCTTATTAATGAAATCAACCTTCTTTTACTTAAATCTGTCATTTACTTAATAAGCTTTATTTTCACTCAAATAATGTTGGTTACTATTCCAAAAGCCTTGACAAACTCTCTTACAGCTCTTTGAGTCTCTAAGCTCAAATTGAGCTCATAATAAGCCTTTAATATACCTTAACCTTTAAAACCAGTTTATATTACCGTTGCTTATGGATTGTGTAAAATTGGATGATAAGCTAACCATGGAAGAGCTTATGGGACCTTACCAACTTATCCTAGGATAAGCTGGAGCTTATAGACAGCTCATTGAGCCTTAATTGCCTTTGTTTAGCTAAGGTTTTGTAAGTTTTCTTTTATCTTTCCTGTCTTTAATATTCTAGCTTAATAGTTGCTTATTTTCTGCTTATCTTTTGCTTATTGGTGCTTAATTCTATGATATTGTGCTTATTAAGTATTTTTGATCATCTGTTTTTAAGTCTAATAGAGTAGATCTTAGTTTTCATTTTAATTGTCTTTAATCTGTCAAAAAGTAATAAATATTAGCATAGTTAGTAAATCTTAATTTCTAGCTTATTTGCTTATTCATATATGTTTAATGTGGTTGCTATAAGCTGTCTATCATCTGGTTATTAATCTTTGTTCATTAGTTTTCATATTTGCTAGTTTGAATGAAATCTGTCTTAGTTAAAGGAGTGTTTGGAAAAATAGCATAAGCCATAACAAATTGTTTGTGGCCTTGTGATATTTGGTTGTTAAGTTTAAGCTTTCAAATAAGTTTGTTTAAGGTAGTTTTATAAGCTAGGATAGGAGTTATTTAGGGTTTCATAAGTTAGCTTAGTTTATGTTCAAGTCTGTTAGGTGTAGTTTGCATATTAAGCTCAAATCATTTCTATTAATTGCATTAGGTGTTATTAGTTTTAGTTTTTAGTTTTATGCATGTTAGAATGGTGTCAAAAGTTCTGCATCAGTAGATTTTGAGTTTTGAATCATATGCTTGTCAACTGCATCAGATTAGGAAGACAACTTTAGTCCATTTGCTAGCTTCATTTTTAGAGGGTTAAAGTAGAGTTTAGGTTTTAATTTTTATAGCACAAGCAGGTCTTATGTCATTAATCAATTGCCTCAATTTTCTTTGTCAAAATAATGTCATTTGCTTATCTGATTTTAAGCTGCAAAATTGATTTTTGTCCTTTTCAATTCTAAAAGCAAACTCAGTATTTTCTGTCTCTTCTGTCTGTTTTCAACAAGTTTTGTTTTCTATAAGCTCTTGTTTGCAAAAGTTCTTTCAAAAAGCTCTTTTACATAGCATTTAAACTCATGTTTTAGAAAAAGTAAGTCTCTAATCCTGAGGAGCTTATTTGGTTGCTGAAAATTAAGCTCAAAGAGAGTTTATGGGACTGTTTGGCTGCTCTTTTCCATATAAGTGCTTATTGATATTTCAGCCTATAGTTTAAGTCTTTTGTGCTTATTTTCTTTTCATTTAAGCTTAGTAGGATAGGGATATATTATAAGTAGCTTAAGTTTATTATTTTTTGTAGTTAGCTTTTGTCAGTCTTAATAAGCTATTTTTAGCTTATATTTCAGCATTCAAAAGTAGAACTTTCACAAAAGTTCTTAGGTCTTAGCTTATCTTCATTTTCCTTTTCAAAAAGTTTCAAAAATTAAAAAAAAATACAAAAACCAAGGTCTGGGACTCGAACCCACGACCATGGCTTTACAAGCCCATCGCCTTAACTATTGTGCTTCAATAGCTCATCTGTGAGCTATTCTTCCCATTTAATTGTTATACAAGTTTTGGGCCTTAAGCCCAAATAATAAGCCGTAGCTAGTTTTAAGCTTATTCAGAGCTTATTTGTTGAGCTTTTCTCATTGCCTTATTTTTCCTTTGTTCTTTGCTTAGTTTAGCACTTTTTTGTGATTTTTCCACATTTTTCCTTTTATTAGATTAATTTTTATAATTTTTCTTAGGTTAAAAATTTCGAAAATCAATAAAAAAAATAGAAAAAGTTTTTAGAAAAATACAAAAAAATAGTTTTTAGTTTTAGAATAATTACTTTTAGGTTTTCAATCATTAAAATTATTTTTATCACTTTTAGATTTTTATTTTCATTTTTAACTTTTTAAATTAGCTTTATAAAATAGGATTTTATTATTAAAAGTAGTTAAAAATAGTTTTCTGAGTTTTTATAGTATTTAAGACTTTTCTAAGCTAGAAAATCATTTTTTTAGGGTTTTTAGGAATTAATTTGCTCTTTTCTAGGAATTTAAATAGGTTAAATTAGTTTTTAATTCATAATAAATACAAAAAATAATCAAAAAGATAATAATTTTCTTTTTCTTAAAATTTTCTTTTGTCTTAATTTAGGTTTAGAAATTTTATTTGCATCCAAAGGAGTTATTCTTGCCTTAGTTGCTTATTTGTTGCATTTTCTTCGTTCCTGTTAATTGTTTTGTGCATTAATTGCTTTTGCTTGCTTATTTTAATTGTTGTTTTTAATTAGTAGATATAGATAATCAAATCAATCTTCGTTCTCATTCAAATCATTGTCCAAACAAAAAACGTGGTTTCAATTTCGTAAATCGTTGGGGAAACGACCCAGGAATCATACTTCTCGGTTAATATACGTATTATATTATATATATTTGTGAAGATTTTCCTTTTTACCTTTGTCCTCAAGGGTAATTTGGTAATTTCCCATCATATTGTATATTTTATTATTACGTGTGTTTGATTTCTACGAATCAATTTTTGGCGCCGCTGCTGGGGATTTGTGATTAAGATTCTCTCGTTTAAAGTTTGTTGATCGTGATTTGAAGACCCTTTCGTTTTTGAAAGTTTTTGTTTAAAAAATCAAAAATACAAAAAAAATATTATAAAATATAAAAAGTAAAAAATAATTTTCTTTTCTTTTAGTATAATTATCATATTAAAATATAACAAATAAAAAAAATCAAAAAATACAAAAATTGTCCAAAATAAAAATAAAATAAAATAAACAAAGT
>BQNB010184043.1:0-12345 GCA_026074375.1 Tanacetum coccineum
AGACCTTTGTGGAATTGAAATTCTTCCGTAGGACTACCATTCACAATAACCGAACCCCTAGATGATCGAAGACAACTTTGAATCCAAGAGCACCATTTCTCACCAAAACCGAACCTTCTCAAAATGTCGTCCAAATAATCCCATTGAACCGAATCAAGAGCCTTTACGAAATCCACTTTGAAAACCAAAGACTGCTTCTTTTTCGATTGACACCATTAAACAATTTCGTTTAGGATAAATGGACCATCGAGGATTTGCCTATCCGCAATGAAAGCTGATTGAACTTCATTTACGAGATCACCCAGAACGAGAACAAGGCGATTCGCCAAGATCTTGGCAATGATTTTATACATACTACCAATTAAGCTAATAATTTGCACATTATTTGAACATACAAGTTCGCTATAATTTGCACGTAATTAAACTAAGAGACAAATATCATCTTATGGACTTTCATTTTTATAAACACTATGATCTAACTGAAATACACTATTAGGTTGTCCAAAAAATCCAAAAAACCGACAAACCAAGCTGAACCGTTCAACTCGAAACCAAAGTAACCGAAACCAAAAAACCCAATTATCAAGGTTCGGTTTCGATTTTTATTTTTAAATATTCGCGGTTAATAGGGACGGAGCTTAAACATTTTTAATGAAGAATGTAAATCATCTTAGGGGCCATTTTACAAAATTTTCAACATGTTATAAGAAAAATGTCTACTACTAGCGGATGTTAAATTTAACTACTAGTAGTACTAATTAACTCAATAATCTTTAAAACTAATGGATTAATTTTGGAGGGAAAGGTCTCACGTGTAGAATCGTCGGCGAGTCACGTGGTGAATATTTCAACAACTTTCAACCAGACCAAAAAATTAGTTTACCATTTCACGTGACAACCCCTTTCTTGTCAGCGGTTATTATTATTTATTTATTTTCTCTCTACAAGATTCTATCAATATATTTTCATATCATTCTTATACTAAATTACTAATACCAATCATTTTTGTACGACAGATTAACCTTTCATATCATTTGTGCTTTATACTTAAATTACTAATACAAGTAATCGCGTAGTTTTGTTTTTAGTACGACTCAGATTAACCCTATACTAAATTAAAATTTTAATGTTTGTATTTAATGGCTGTATTTTTCCGTAATGAAAATCAGTATAACTATAAAGGCACTTTAATGTGAACTTTCTTCATCCCTCAGATAGAATTTTAATACTGATTTATGAATATGATAAAATTGATAACTATTCAGTTAGCACACAGTTTTTACTTAACGCACCGAGCGACTCGGAGTTATGCCTATGTGGAATGTTGTTGCTCTGGCGTTATGGATAACGCCCAGATGTTTAGAGTGCACAAACGGCGCTTGACCGAGAGACTTGTTTTACTCATCTTTATCTCCACCAACAGGCGTTGGTGATGAATATAAAAAAGAAAAAAAAATCAAAAACCACTCCAATATTATTAAACACGTTTAAGTATTTATAAATGGATATTTTCAAAAAATATCTCTTTTAAATAGCCCACACTTATATTTATTACACCCCCAACTACAATCATATTTTTACTTAGCACTCACAAAAACACAAACACTCTTTACACAAAAATGAATCCATTTTTTAACAATGAGGAGAAATCAAAAATAACAATGATGGAGAATCATGACATCCCACCTATTATTCTGATTGCCCACCATTGAAGGTCAGATGACGAAATCGGACGTTTACTTTCTTTGTAAAGGCTTGTTTAATTTAAGCACGTATCTACATCGAAGACATTAGTTACAACCCGAAGTAAATTCGTCCCCAGAATCTTTACCCTGATAACCCTGTATCTCTAAATACAGTAGTATTTCGTTGAGAGGGGTAGATGTGAGCATAAAAACACCGGTCCTCTCAACCCGATACAGGTATTGAAACCTAAAATACAACGAACGTGATCAACACTCGGATTTTTGACCTGAACCGGTTATTTCTTGGTCTTAGGCCAAACCGGCGGTTTGGGACGGTTTAGGGTCTTTTTCGTAGTTTTTTTAAACGCGTTAGTTGGACCGGGTTTTTGCGAACAAGATAAACAAATAAAAATGGTTAAAACTGAGTTTGGAACCATAAGGATTCCCAGATATTTTTTTTTCAAAATTAAATATTGCCACTTTTTATATAAGTAGGGGGGACCCGTTGAGTTGGCCAAAAAGCTATTTTTTTCTAACTATTTTGGGTGTAGTGTTTGTTGTTTTTGATACATTTTATTAGATTATATAATTGAGGTGGTTGTGTTAGTGTTATTCAATCACGTGTACAACTTACCAATTAAAATCCATAAGCAAAAAAAAAAACTCTCCCCAGAGAAGCTCTTAAATCGAATTTTATTTCATATTAGCTAAGCGCAAAGGCAAGTCAATCCGCCTCAACTACCCCGATGCCGGACTTTCATCAATTGCACCGACGGTTGTTCAAATCATACACAGAACTGTAGCGAATACATTACACTCCCAGATTTGGGGAGTTTAAAGATCTTCTACACGCTTTGACCTATAGAATGATCTCTGACAAATAAAAAAAAAATGCCTTCTAAATGTAACTTGTCATTTGCGACTTGTTATCATGTCTTTTCGATTTAATTGAATATCCAAACTCTACCGGACGTTTGTAAGAAATCAGTTACTATCATGACCAATCCGCATCTGATGAAAGGCACTATAAGAGGGTTTTTTGCGCAATCGGGGCAAATACGTCGTACGTTCTTTTGTCTCGTTCTGTATAGGGAGTATTTCTCGTTTTAGTCAATCTGAAATGTTCCCTTTCGTGAACATTTTGCAGATGTTTGGTGATTCATATCGAGGGTTACATTCAAACACTTTGAAGAACGATAGCAAACAACGAGGGATATTGTGTTGCAGAATACCATTTGCAACCAAAATACAATCACGTATAGTCGCCTACCCTATCTGCTTTTAATACAGTTTTGATGACTCTTATGAAATTCATGTGGTAACAGCTAAACAAGCATTAATTGATGGTTTTCTAAACTTAAATACTAAATGTCAACCTTAACAACGAATGTTTTGGAATTTAGTAGGTGTATTTTTTAGTTTGTTTGTGGGCATATTAGCTTATTCAATTACCCCTTATATTGCATAAGCCCGAATTTTGCTGCTTATTTTGAGACTTTATATACAAGTTTATTATTATTATATCATAAAAAGCTTTATATAAGCGCACAAGCATTGTATTGTTTGGGTTTGGTGCGTTCATTTTCTGTTTTATAAAAGCGCATAAGCATTCCATTAAAAAATAACCAATATGCCCGAATTTTGCTGTTTTTAAATATATTTTACAATCTGTGGTTTATATCAAAAATAATATGTATCCCAGGTTTTTGATCAAAGATTATATACATATTGCTGATTTTTTAGGTTTCATGGAGGGAAAGTTTTATAAGGCATGAGGGAATCATGAAGTTTTATGGAGGGAAACATATATATGCATATATGTTGTACAAATTATCTCAAGCCCGAACAAATCCACTGGCGTGGCAGAAATCATTGTCTTTTTGTTTGTTTGGTTGTACATTATTCTTAAATATTTGTACTACTTAAAAAAATTCATTCAATGAAGAGAGAGATATGTAGGAGAATTTTGTTGTTTGCATAAGATGTTGTACAACATGCATAATAAATTGGATTACTTAAAAAATTTGCATTTAATGAAGAAAGATGCAAAATTTTGATCTTTGCATAAGATGTTGTACATCATGCATTAATTTTGTATTACTTAAAAATTGCATTGCATTTAATGAAGAGAGAGTGTCTAAAATGTTTTATATGTAGTATAAATATAGATAATGGTGTTCCGTACAAAGTACTATTTTAATTAACACCAATGCAATTTGACATATAAATTAGCAGATGAAGCACGATATCATGTAACCTTTAGATTTGACATTTTATAGAGATTAGAGAAAAAAAATTAATAAGTCTACCATTATTTAAGGAACTAAGTTGGCAATAATAGACAAAATTACCCCTTTATGGCATTTTGAAATGATTGGTTGACATTACTTCTTATTCTTCTCATTATAAACTTTTTTCTCTTTTGATCCTAACTATATATATATATACGTATATATATACGTATATATACATACGTATATATACATACGTATATATACATACGTATATATACATACGTATATATATATACGTATATATATATATACGTATGTATATATACGTATGTATATATACGTATGTATATATACGTATGTATATATACGTATGTGTGTATATATATATATATATATAGGAGAGATCAAATAAAAAGACTTTTTCATAAAAAGAATAAGAAGGATTTTTGACCTTTGATTTAAAATCAACGATGTAGATTAATTATCATCTTAACTAACTATTAAGGGTATACAAGTAATTTCCCCAATACTCATCTAACTAACTTTTATAAACAAAAAATAAATAACTTTATTAAAAAGAAATACAGTTACCCGATTCTATTAAATAATTAACTTGTTTAAAAAACCTATTTTTTCACTCATAAACACACACATAAACACTTGATTTATAATCAATGGACCAGATCATCCTCCCTCTAATTAATCATTTAAGCCATAAAGGTAATTTTACATCGAATATACAAACCTCAATTACCTGAAGAAAAAAATTTATCAACTCAACACAATCAGCTTCATCACAATCTTCGATCTGATTGCTACAAGTTTCACATATGCATTGTGATCATAATTATCGATTAATCCTAACTACGAATCCCAATTTTCAAGTTCGTTCGGAGTGATCCATCATACTCATGATAATCAAGGTATGTGTGTTCTTATTATGTGATTGATTATGTTTCGATATTTTACATCAGATTAAGTTTTTTATTGTTTTAATTTCTAACTGATATATAAATTAGTGTTATTTGTAAATACGATGCAGATGTGTATTTGTTGTGGACTTTGAACCACAAATCAGTGTTCATGGTGTATTTTATTCATGAGATGGTGTTATAATTGTGTCTTATGCTAAATTTGTATTTGTAGTAAAGTTTGATGCACAAAATAGTGTTTTTTGTGTATATCGTACAAAAGTTCATGTTATTATTATAATTTGATGCATATTTGTATTTTTAGATTAATTTGATGCATATATTAGTGTAACTGATACATCAAATTGTGTTCATATATTGGGAAAACATAAAGTGTCGTTGTAGAGAGAGTAAGAGGTGTGTAGCAATGATGCCATTTACAAATAAAAAGGGAGTGATGTCGGTTTGGAGAAGAAGCGCATGGGAGGGTTTTGGTTCAGGAAATGGAATTCGCGAGACGTGACCCACCTTTTCCTTTTCACTCAAGTGCATGTCTTGGCTGCTTGCACCCCTTTCGTGCCTAGTTGGAAAGCCTCAATGTTTGCTTTGTTCTTGGGGTACTTGGCCCCAAAACTGCATGTTTATTTATGAGTAAGTGCAACGTTAATCATTAGAATTGTAAGATATTTTACATATATTCTTGAAAAGCCTCGAAATTGCATTATCATGTATCGTTAATGAAATGTTAGGACATTGTAGCTAATATTTTTTGTTTATGTGCAAGGAATCCATGTGTCGATCCGAATAACACTGCATCGTTTGTACTCACGCCGACTAAACCGGGTGATTACCTAACTCAATCTGAACCTGCGGTGAATTGAGATATATCTTATAGATATCGTTGTAAAGTTAGTATTGTTATTGTGCTGAAATTTTATGTTGGTGTTGGATACAGTAAGTAGTAAGTAACTGAAGAAGGGGCTGCTCAAGCTGGAAACAATTGGACTACCAGGCCGCTGCTGAATCCGTCTCTGTTGCGGACCGCCAAGTTTTTAGGTATAATGTTGATTTTCTGTTGAAAATTGTGAATGATAACTGTTAATCGTGGGTTTATTAGAGTGTTTGGAATTGTGATTTGGCAAAAATTGTTTGATTGTTGGGTTTGCGAAAAGTAACTAATCAGAAAAGAGTGTTTAGGAAAAGAGTTACTTAGTAAATTTGCTTGAGGTAGACTATTCTTTTATACTCGTTTTTCCTAGATAGTCATTTGTCTGATGTGATTAAACTTGCTATATGCAGGATCAATACTGAAGAAGTCATGGCAGCTGAATGTGAAAGGTTAGAGAGGTCAAGAGCCGAAGAAGTCGCGGATTTGGCTCTTTTTTCTTCTCAAAGTGGGACACCAGAACTGGAAATATAGCATATAATTTTTTTTCAGATAGAGACATGTTTTTTGATAGAAAACAGGGCTCTATTCTATATAGTTTTCTTTCAAGCAACATCATATGAAAGATGATGCTCATTTAGTCCAGTTTTTATTAAACATACATTCTTATTACAAATAACTTATTTCTATCAAATAATAACACCATTACTGATATCATGTGAATACTAATGCGCACTAAGTCTAATTCTCATGCACAAAACAGTTTTGTTTATGACAACTCATGCCAATCATCGAAACTTAAAATTAAGACCAACATCATATAAAACCGTTGCTCATTAGTCTAATTTTCCTGCACACAATAGTTTTATTTGAAACAACGATGCGTATAAAAATGAAATATAACACTATTACAAACATGATATGCAAACTGATGCACATTCAGTTGAATACATAAATGACACGTTGGCCGATAATGCAGATAATCAAGAAAATAAAAAATAATAGAAACCAGGGCAAATTAAACTCAAGGAGCTTCATGACAGATGTGTATGTATGCCCATTTGCATTTACGAAGGGCAATAACTCAAGGAGCCTTCAAGCATATGTGAATGCTTAGCCCATTTGCATTTACGAATGAGAATAAGTCTGTAGTTTATGGTTTTGAAAAAGAGTATATTCATCTGTATGTTTATGAAAATGATATCCCACTCTTAGTGAAGAGTAATTAATAACTAATGGTGCTAAAAAAGGATGGCAATGGAAAATTTGTAGTGAAAGAGATGCAAATCACGACTCTTTGAACTACACAAATAAGAAGAGTCAGCCAATGAAAAAGAACCCGTATGCTGGTCAGTTTTGCTGCACAAATGATATTAGAAATCTACTATACTTTTGTCTTGCAATGATGAATTTTAGTACATTATTTGTTGTTGTCAGAATTGTGATGACCAGGAAGATCGGTACTCTAGAACACATGAAGATCATGGTCCTTCTCCTTGAAAGAGTTAAAAGAAAGAATCTGAGGCTTGATTTAAGAGGGGTGATAATGGAAGTTTGAAATCTAGTTCTCATTCTACCACCATTAGTTCCAAATAAAGTTCTCAAATTTTAGCAGATCATGTATACAAACATATTTTACTATCTTGCAGTTATGAATTTTAGTGTGTGTTATCATTCTGGGAATTTTAATGCACATTTCGCTTATTTTTCATGCATAAAACAGCTTTATTTCAAACAACGAAGGCCCATGAGAGAAACATCACTTTTACAAATATCATCGAAAACTGATGCACATTGGCTAATTTTCATAGACAAAACAGCTTATTTAAAACAACTCAGGCCGATAAAAAAACCATAACACTTTTATCAAGATCCTAGGGACACTGATGCACATTTTGCCAATTTTCATGCACAAAATAGTTTTATTTTAAACAACTCATGACGATCACAAAAACATAGCATGTTTATAAACATTGCAAGAACTGATGCACATTCTGCCAATCTTCTAACAAACCCATAAACTTACAAACACAAAACACTCCTTAAACAATTACAAATGCAAGGATAAGTTAAAAGTGGCTAGCAGCACCAGAACAACTGTCAATTGTGCCATGATCGACATACTTCAGTACTACAACTCCATTCTTTGGCTTGACCTGAAAAATAACAAGGGAAGTGAGTTTCTTATACTAGAAGCAAACTCAAGAGACACTAAAAATATAATGAAGGTAAATATACTATGGAAGCAAACCTTTTTGTCCCCTCCTTCAAATTTGTTTTCTAGATTCATGCGGTCTCTTGAAAACAAGTTTACCTATAATGCTTTTCCAAATTGTCTAGTCCCTGCCCCATAAAAAATTCTATTAAATGTTAGCAAGTGCATCAATTTAAAGTTACAAGTGTTTACGACATCCTATTAAGTTAGGTGGTGATAAGTTGATCCATCTCATCGACTCTAAAGAGCTAGCAAGACCATCTAATTCATCAAAAAATATGATCGAAGAAGCATTTGCCCTTGCTTTTGCAAACACAGACTTTACAGCCTTTTCTGATTCACCAACCCATTTGCTAAAAAGTTATGGGCCTTTCACTGTAAGAAAATTAAGTTTTGCCTAAGATGCCACTGCATGAGCCAAAAGAGTTTTGCTACACCCCGGGGGACCAAACAATAAGACACCGCTTGGTGGTCGTGTACCAATATGCCTGAAAGCATCCTGATGCTTTTGTGGCCATTCTACAGCTTCCATTAACTGCATTTTAACCCCCTTCTGACCACCGACGTCTTTCCAGCCAACCATTGGTGTGATTTGCATCGCCACCTGCAACAACAGTGTCTAATATACAACCAGAATCAACCACATGCATTAAGAATGCTGTTTTAGAAATAAGGTGGCCAAAATGAAAACGGGAGAATAAATCAAAAGTTGCCCAAAGTTTATTCAGTATGTGTAAAATCTCAAACCATTTTAAAAAGTTAAAACAAAATTGCTATTATTCAATTCATGAAAGAAAAGACAAGAAAGTGTATTGCACGTATCAAAATCTCAAATGACATATGTTGTCGGCAGTAACCAAGACACCATGTATGTTTGGGTAGAAACATGTAATTTCTATTGTATGGGTCGAAACGAATTTGGGTTAACCTGATACCTTTTTTGTTTTACCCGTTTAACAAGACAAATATAGAACATAATCCGGATAACCCATTAAGCAAACGGGTCAAAATTGAGACATTTATGTCATTGCAAAGAAAGTAACCTGGTCAACTAAGGAACAATCAACATTTTGACACAAATTTGTATCTTATTCGGCAATCATGTAGCAAACTGTGATTCGTCAATAGGTTTCACAAACTAACACCGGTAAACCATGACCAACAAGATGTATACATCTTAAACTACACACGTTTTCAGCATGTATATGAAACTACATAAAGAAAACTAATGCGCGTTTAGCTCCTTATTAATGCACAAACACTTGTAAACCGATTTCACACTGATATGAAGAACTTATAACTTTGCCTAAATTCCTATGAAAACTAATTCACATTTAGGGTTACGCTTGGTGGTCGTGTACCAATATGCCTGAAAGCATCCTGATGCTTTTGTGGCCATTCTACAGCTTCCATTAACTGCATTTTAACCCCCTTCTGACCACCGACGTCTTTCCAGCCAACCATTGGTGTGATTTGCATCGCCACCTGGAACAACAGTGTCTAATATACAATCAGAATCAACCACATGCATTAAGAATGCCATTTTGGAAATAAGGTGGCCAAAATGAAAATGGGAAAATAAATCAAAAGTTGCCCAAAGTTTATTCAGTATGTGTAAAATCTCAAACCATTTTAAAAAGTTAAAACAAAATTGCTATTATTCAATTCATGAAAGAAAAGACAAGAAAGTGTATTGCACGTATCAAAATCTCAAATGTTCTAAGCCAGATCGTTTGGCTATCACCCAACAATTCAATTTTCAGACTATTATGACATACGCTGTCAGCAGTAACCAAGACACTATGTATGTATGGGTAGAAACATGTAATTTCTATTGTATGGGTCAAAACGGGATTGGGTTAACCCGAGAGCCTTTTTGTTTTACCCATTTGACAAGACAAATATATAACATAACCCGGATCAACCCATTAAGCAAACTGGGTCAAAATTGATACATTTTTGTCATTGCAAAGAAAGTAACCTGGTCAACTGAGGAACACTGAGCATTTTGACACAAATTTGTATCTTATTGGGCAATCATGTAGAAAACTTGAGAATTAGTCCATAGTTACACTAACTTAACACCATAAACCATGACCAACAAGATTTATACATCTTAAACAACACACATTTTCAGCATGTATATGAAACCACATAAAGAAAACTAACTCACTGTTTAAACGTATTTAAAGAATATGTTTTCTTCCCCAAAGCAAGATGTATACTATTAGGGAGGTGTTTATAATTTATCTTATATCCATTAGCAAGATGTATTTAATGACACCATTTTGGTTTAATAAGGCTAATAAATATACTAAATCTAAACAAACAGTTATTTAGATCACTTCAGTAAAATCTTTTGCCTAAATTCCTACGAGAACTAATGCCCGTTTAGAAAGTTATTAATGCACAAACACTTGTAAACCAATATCACGCTGATTTTATGCACTTATAACTTTGCCTAAATTCCTACGAAAACTAATGCACTTTTAGGCAAAGTTATTAATGCACAAACACTTGTAAACCGATTTTCACGCTGATTTTATGCACTGATAACTTGCCTAAATTCCTAAGAAAACTAATGCACATTTAGGCAAAGTTATAAAATGCATCAAACACGTGTAGTCTCAAGCAATTAATGATTAAACAAACATATCACATTCCAACCAACATTAAACAAAACCAATGCACATTTAGACCTCAATTAATGCACAAAAACATGTCCAATCAAATCTGATACACATTTTACTATCAATTTTGTTATTAACAAAGCAATCTTAAATTTAATTACATGAATAATAACCTGTAGATTTGGCAGTTTTTGAGGGACGATCGTGTCGCTTTTCCGTCCGCTTATTCCTTTGTTGTTCCACTTCTTCTTCTCCTTGTTGCTAATTTTTAGAAAAAAAATGCATAAAAATTGGGCATTTTCATCAGTAATATGATAATATGAACAAAATTAAGTTTAGTTGACTTACAAAGGCCTTTCAACGCCATTTTCATCAATAAAATGATTGATTGAAGCTTCGTGTAGCTTTAAATCATGGTTTTAATCCACCTTTTTGAATGATCCATGAGATTCGTGTGCTTTAAAATGATCGATTGAAGGATCTGATAAGAGGAGAAAGATGTAGAGTTTTAGGAATGATCGAAGAGATGTTTTGTTTTTTATAAGAATTTACATGGTTTTTGAATGATCTAGGGTTCCTGGGTTAGAGAAAGTTGTTGAAAGAGAGAGAGTGTAGTAGGATAGATAATGATCCAGAGGTTGTTAGCGTGTTTCCTATTTTGATAAAAATACTATTTTGCCCTTCCAGAGTTATTTAAGATTGTTGTTTAATCTCATCCATTGATTTTAAATCAACGGTCTAAAATCCTTCTTATTCTTTTTATGAAAAAAAGTCTTTTTATTTTAAATATGAGTGTATAAATATGATTTAGTGACTGTATGTCACCTCAACGATGACATGGATACTCCTTTAGCAATAAATTTCAGATTTTTTGTAAAAGTATTTGCCATGAGAAGGTTCGAACTTATGACATATGGTTAAATTTCAATTAGGTTTACCAACTAATCCAAGCCACCATTTATGATTTACTATCCAAAACTATAATAATATCTTCTAAAAAATACGTGACTTTTTATCAACAAACCCTATATTACTCTATTTTTTTTCTTATATGTTTAGTCTAGGAAGTGATTTCGATTTAATTAATTCATGTTAATTATGAATATTTGAAGTATGTATGTGGTTGATGATAGTAGCTTTAAAATTATGCAAGTGTGTCAGATCTTTGCATTAATCGAGTTGAGTTGGGTTGGATGAAGTTTCATACACAAGTTATTATGTTTAATAATTGAATTACTAATTTATTTACAACTCAATTATGGCTTATACTTCGTAGTAGTTTTATGGTATGTTTTTTAAATGAGGTAATTATATCTCTTTAACTCCTGCTAAAGAAATATGTGAATGATGTGTTTATTAATTTTGAATGATGCGGTTGTTGAATGAACTCATTTATATCGGCTGAAGCGTTTTGGAGTGTTTAGGAGTGATAAGTGACAAGCGGTAAACATTTTAGATGAAAAGCTTATTTGGTAACACATCAACAAGCATTTGAATATTGTTTAACCACTTCAATCTCAAATGCTTTTTGAAAAAGCATTTCAAAACTGCTTCAAGAAGTTTGTTATAAAATTACATTTATGCCCTCAAATATTAAATTTATAATTTCTTTAATTAGGTTATATGTCCTTTTTCGTAATTTTACACTTTTTAATTACAACTTAGAGCTACGTTACCAAACACCTTTTTTTAAACAAATAGCTACTGCGCTCCTGCTAATTGCTCCTGCCATAACTGCTACTGCTTAGTAGCTCCTACTGCTATGTGTCGCCAAACATACCCAT
>BQNB010184045.1:0-12345 GCA_026074375.1 Tanacetum coccineum
TATCGGGAATCGGGCTCGATAGTTAATCTAATATTGTATATGTTTCGGGTTTAATCCCAATCAAAACCCGAGCCCGGGTTCTAGTTAAATATCCCACGCGTTGTAGGGATATATATATATATATATTTTCCATATGAAAATATCTAACTCTCATAATATCTATTTTCTAAATCAAAAATTATTTTTCTCTCTCAACTCTCTCTCTTCTCTCTCTCTTTTCGATTCTCTCTCTCTCTAGTTTCTTTGATTCGTGATTCGTGTTATGAAATGAAGTGTTAATCGGGTTCCTACACTTTCATATTCTTTTGTACGAAACCAGTTTTTCAAAGAAAAGGAGAGTGTACGCTTCAGTGCGCTTTTTCTTCAAAAGAAGAGAAATCTTCTTGTGTTTGACCATTCTCATTAACAAGCTTCATATTTTCCCATGCTTGTTCGTTAGTTAAGTGGACCAACGTACATTAGCTGGTATTATAATTCACTAGATCAAAAATGGCAATCGCATATGCAATTTTTGAAGGGGAGAATAGTGAATTAAATGTGATTAAAATGGTTTATCTTGGTCTTTGAATGTGTATAAAATGGTCAAATGTGAAAGTGTAGGGTGTTAAATCTGTAAGGTGTTAAATCTTCGTGACTCTAATGTGGAATATCTTCGTGCTAATCTGAATATCAAGGGCATGTCAAACTCAAGGCGAACATCTTTATCTAACGTTGATTATATACTATGTTTGTCTATCTTTGTTGATATTCTTTAACAGATACGATGGCAGAAGAGAATATTCATGCACCTGAACCTACAAGATGAGATGAACAGATCCTTCATTGCTTAGAACAGTTACAGATTGGAAAGGGAAACCTTCTCTAAGATCTACAGAAGTTGCAGAAGAATCCTATCTTCCACATTTCAGTTGATATTTCAAGAACACAAACTTCGTTAGGGCATTCACTGCATCAGCAAATTCCCTTCTATCTACATTCAGCTGTTCTGGAATACTCTGACTCATGATGCAAAGACTGGGGTTTATAGCTTTCAAACTTGATGAAAAATGGTTTACTCTGAGTGCTGATCTTTTTCAGAAGGCCTTAAAGATCACTCCTGCATGACAACATCGTCCCTAAACCAGACTTAGATTTGGAATTAGGTAAATCTATCAGCTTAACTGAAGCTGAAGAAGAAGCTGTTGCAAGAGAAGTTCATGCTACTCATGCAAGAATTGTGTCTGGACCAGACCCTGAGCCCATGCAAGAAGACCAGACTGGATCAAACTCTGGAAAATTACATGTGTCTCTTGCTGGACCAAACCCTGAGCACATGGATGATGAATTCCTCGTGACAGCCTACCCAAAGGTTCATGAAAACCTGAAGCTCATAACAGACGAACGTGTCATCGAAGAAAATCCAGAAAGTCATTCTGGTTCTATGTCTTCCATGAAAAATCTCGATGACACTTATAACTTTGGGGATCAATTTCTTTATGACAAACCAACCGAAGATGATCAGGAGAAATCTAAAGTTATAGAGGAGTCTGATTCCACCATACCTGATCCAAGTCATCAGACAGTAACGTCAACTCCTCCAGTAATTGCTCCCTTCACAGATGTCTCATCTATTAAGCCGTCGTCACTGGTCTCTCCTCCACCAATCAACACGGAAGCTACAACAATCACCACATCTCTCCCTGAAATCACTCCATTCATCGCCCTTCAGCTAAGAGTGGCAAGATTGGAGCAAGAGATGTCTGAAGTAAAGAAGACTGATCACTCTGCTGATGTTTTGGCTTCAATTAAATCCCAAGTTCCTACGGTTGTTGATGAATATCTAGGAACAAAACTTGATGATGCTCTCCTTAAGATTCTTGAACGACACACTGCAGATTTAATCGAGAAATACTCTGTGCTGCCTGGCCCAGAGTCCATCAAGAATCAAGAATCTGAAAAGAGTCCAAAGGAGATTATCAGAATCAAAAGGGAACAAGGTGAGGAGAAACAAGATTCAACTTACTCCATCAGGTCAACAGACAAAGTGGCTTTTGAAGAATTTGATCTAAAGAGTGCTCTCTTCAAACACATGAATAAGAACAAGACTGCAAACAGAAATCCTGCCAACTACCATCTATACCATGCTCTTATGGAAGCTTTAATAGCAGATGAAGATGCCATGGATAAGGAAGTTACAGTTGATAATAGGGGACTTAAGTGCATAGAAGGTACTTAAGGTAATAAATTTACAGCATTAAGTCTTGATAGCATAACACTTTGAAAAAACACTTGTGTCCCATAGAAAAACAAGCAATGTAATTCACCCCGTAGATTTTGTAAAACAATGTAAAAAGTGGGGTCTATGAACTGCACCTGAGCGAATGGAAATCAACAAGTATTCCAAAATGGAAATTCGTTACGAAGTGAATACCGAAGGCAACCTAATCCAATATAAGGTCGCATAAGTACTAAACACTTGATTAATATATAGATCATCATACTATTCGTTCATCCGTTAGGTTTTTTTTTATTTTTTTTAATTTGGGTGTGTGTGGTGGGGGGGGGGGGGGGGGGGGGGGGGGTTTGGAGGGTTTCTCTCTATATAATTAAGAGGTCGTGTAGTGAACGAATGAGGAGCTAGGACACTTTAAATCGTAAATCCAACAACTCGTCGATACGCCACCCCGAAGAGGCCTCATCATTATGAAACTCCCTAGTAATATAGTACTTTGATAACTAATACAACGTATGATTATATATCTACATCACAGTCTACCTCATTTATGAAAGACATAATTATAGACGAAAATTTTTTAATAAGTATACTTTGGTAAAATGCGAATCTTCTCGTTTCTAATCCGTTTTCGCGCGTTTCTACAGTCACCCGCCTTCGTATTAAGTCGAGTTATCAAAGTATAAGCATTTTTAAAATTTTAGTTTTTCGATGAATATGATTTTAACTGTCATACAGCCATACACTATTTTATAGTTTTTTGTTTATCGTAAACTTCGTATTTTATTCGTTATAGCTCCGTTTTTAACGATTCTTTCGAGTACGATCTCGTACTTAAAAGTTATATCATATTTTTGATGTTTTTAAAAATATCCTTTTCTGTAATGAAAAGAAAATTTTATAAAGATATTTTATAAAAGTATTTCTTCGTCAAAAAATTTCGAAAATTAACTATCTTTTTCGTTAAAAATCGTTTTTCAGTTTCTTATCATTTTAGGAATCGTCACGATCTTTAATTTTTTATAAACGGTTCTAACCTACTGTATGAGGTCAATTAAAAAGCCCTTATCTGGCATTTGTATACTATTAATCATAACTTCTTAAGTAAACCTTAAAACCCTAATTTAATACCTAACCATGTTCATAATTAAACCATATGTTAACAAACTTTTACATTCAATTTTCCATGATAATATAACCAAAGACATAAGAATAAGTGCATAAATTCATAAACATAGGCGAAAACTCTTTTTTTACATATAATTAAAAAGTCCTAAGTGGTGATATAGCCCTTAAAAAAAAAAAATAAAGAACATGTAAACATAAGTAAAAATAATGAAGTAAAGACAGGAAGGATTTTGGATAACCTTATTATATGTAAGATGATGAACCAAAGTATCTAAACCCTTGTTTAGATATAAAACCCTAGCTTTCCATTTTAAAACCCTAGTTTCACTTTTCTTGATTAATACTTGAAAAAGGTTAGCCAATGTTTGGAAATACCTTAGAATGTCTTAGGATGGATGTGTATAGGTGTGTATGTGTTATAAAAATTTTGTATGCGGATTTGTTTGGGACCCTATGTAGACGTGACTCTAAGGAGCCAAAGGAGGGATTTGTGAAAAATTTTTCTAAGTCTTTTGTTCTCTATGTGTTATTAGCTAGTTACTTGCATATATATAAGAGAAGTATTGGTCAAGGGAACATGTCATGATCTTAGGGATGGGTCTAAGGTCATAGGGATGGTCTTTAGTCAAAGAAAACAAGGTATGCTAGGTAAATTAAAGAGGTATGGTGTTTCTTATTGACCAAAAGAAAGAGTTTTCCCTTCATATTCATGTAATATCTTTGTATAAATTGCAAGAAATATCGCATTATATAGTCAAGCCATAAATGATATATTTGAGAAATTTATGCAATGGGTATAAATGTGGGTATTTGGTTGAAGCGAAGAAAATTTTTGGTGGTATTCCCGGAAGTGCCTAAACGAAATTTATCGGTACTGTATACACCTTACGTATCCGATAAAATAAAATGAACAAAGTTATAAGATTAATCCTCAAATAAATAATAACCCATGCATGAATGTAAACATTTAATTCGTTTGATGTGCAATTACTACCTAGAAAAACGATAATTTTTAACTTACGCGATATAATAACTATTTAAAAATAAAAGTAAACGCGTACGATGAAGAAAAATAAATATATTAGAAAAATTGATGACGTCGTAAAAGACCGAAAATACGAATGTTACTCGTCTCCTCCGTTAGAAGAGCCAGTCTCAGCTCAAGTGCGGCACTTGAGGAAGGTACGGTTCGGAGAAAGATATTCGGATATTTTCTTCCGAGGAATTGGTCTTCTACAACAGTTCCCTAATATACTCAACTCTCCTTGCCGAGGTTCCAACACACTTTGACTAATGGGTTCTTCTCCGAGCATTAGTCTTCTCACATCCCAGCTCTACGATCTCAATAGGCCTTCGCCCAAATCGCAGATTTTCATCAATCACGATCTCATCCAAAGGTATTTGAACACGGGCAGCTAAACACTTCTTGAGGTTCGAGGCACATGGAAACGTGCGTGAACACAACTTAAGCTCGTGGGTGTAACTTCAGCCGATAAGCCACTGGTCCAACACGTAATAACTCCCCCACGATTTTCAAATGTCCACACATATCGTGTGCTAGCTTCCTATCTTACCAAACGTCACCACACCCTTCCATGGAGATAACCTTAATAACACTCGGTCTCCAAGCTTTGAATCAAGAGGTTTCACCTCTTAACAGCATATACTTTCTTTTCTGCGACTCCTAGTTGTTTTCAATCTATCCCTAATTTGAACAATCATTTCTTGTTGTTTCTTGCACACTCTTTCTGGTCCAATAAGCTAACATTCCGCCAACTATTCAGTCCATATCACGGGGGATCTACATTTCCGCCCGTACAGAGCCTCGAATGGTGCACACTTAATGCTTGTGTGGTAACTGTTATTATAAGAAAACTCAATCAATGGAAGATGAGTATCCCAACTGCCACCAAAATCCATAACACAAGCTCGAAGCATATCCTCCAGCGTCTGAATAGTATGCTCACTTCTGACCGACGTCCTGAGGGTGTAAACCGTACTCTGGTCTAGTCTCGTAACCCACCGCTTCCCTGAAAACGCTTGCATAAGTGTGCACTAGAATCGACCATCACGGTCGGAATGATTGATACCACAGGCACACCATGTCTCGTACAATCATCATTGTATAAATCTTTTGCTAATTTTCTCGTCTTGTCGTCTTCACAATAGTAAGAAGTGAGTCCGACTTGGTCAATCTATCAACAACTATACCCAAATCGTATCATGCCCACTCTACTTTTAGGCAACCTTTGTGATAAAGTCCATCGTTATCTCTTCCCCATTTCCACTCAGGAATTTCCTTTCTGGTATTTTGAAGAAATCCTGAGGTTTCTGATGTTCGGAACTTAATCTTAGAGCACTAAACATCTGCTAACGTACTCACAATGTCTCTCTTCATTCCAGGCACCAAACAAGTCTCTCAGATCATAGTACATCTTATTGCACCGGAAGTACGAATAAACTAAGAAGTATGACAGCTTCATCCATGATCAATTTCCTACAACCACCACTGAAGGAATCCAGATAACATCACAGAAGTAAATTTCACCATCATCCTCGTTGCTGCAAAGAAGTGTGTTTCTAATCCTACTTAAGCCATTCTGTTGGGGCTTTACGATCCTTAGGAAGCTTTTGCACCTCTGTGCTTCTAAAACTAGTCTTAAGGTCCAGAATGAATAGTACTACTCATAGAAACATCGCCCGTACTACTCATTACCGCTCTTCGTCTTGTGTGGCTTGAGTCTTTCCTTTCTTTCTTTCTTTATATTTTCCTTTTCTTCCTTTCCTGCTCAAGCAGCTGCACAATACAAGGGACATCTGCTACCTAACATACGTTCCGCCTTGCCCGGTTGGTATTTGATCTCACACCGTAGTCTCTGAGATAGCCGATCCACTGCCTTTGCGCATATTAAATCCTTCTGGTCAAATATGTACTGAGACACTCTGGTTGTCATGTAGATAACAACTTTTCTCCCATAAAGATAATGTCTCCTAGTCCTCCAATTTTAAAGCGAACAACCAATCCGTCAACCCATCCAGGTCCGTGTGTGGAATAAATTTTTTCTCATGCATCTTCAACCTGCGTCTGAACGCATATGCAACCACCTGCCTCGTTGCACACACACGCCACTCCAAAACCTTGATTATGATGCAATCAAAATAGACCCAAAGTCCCAGGAGGTCCATCAGGGAGTGCTAACACTGAGCATTATGCATAAGTTTCCCTTTCAGAATTTGGAAAGCTCATCTTGCTTAATATATATCTGCACCCACACATACGTCTTACTCTCTTTTGAGTCAACAAGGTGAGTGCTTTGCGATCTCTGAAGAAATCTTCCCAAAAAAAACCCTTCTGAGGATAGTAAACCCGCCAAATCCTAGAAACAAACGGAATTTTCAGTTGAACTGATTCCAGGGTCTTCCAGTTTTGACCGAGACACAACTTGCTAGGATCCACGTGGAAACCGTCACAACGAATACCGGTTACCACCATTCCAAGAAACGTACTTCTTGTAAACCAAAAAATTCGTCAATACAATTGAAAAAATTTGGCGTACAAACTCAACAACTTTACTAACTCTTTTCCTTCCTTCTTTTTCCCCTTTTCCCAACTTTTTCTTAACTACTATTCTTTTCTACCTTTCTTTCACACTGCTGGAGTAAGAGAAAGGTCTACCTAACAATAGGGCAAAAACGCGACCATGCTCCTGACTCAGCACATTCCGGCACCCCGATTGACTAAACACCTGTTCGCCATTTTAACCACAGACTTTATTCTATCATCTCAATGTAATACTACACTATCTTTTCATCAAAACCCCATAATGCCAATGTCCAACCAAGTACATTACATAAACCACAAACACCACAGTTCCCAATACAAATACAACCACGTACTAATACTGTATCTACATTCAACTATCATTCCACCACTTCCAGTTCCAACAATAACAGATTTCTTCTTACATCCTTCTTCACTAGCACATCATGTTTACTCAACTCACAACTTCCATGTCACAAATACTAATTTTGGTTCTCATTTTTCATTCTTCTAATTGTTCTCTTATCAATCATATGATCTTCATATTACTACATTGTTTCTTAAGTCTCTTTCATATTCGCTATCATGTTCTTCTCATCATGTTCTGCCATTACATATATTCTTGTTTTCTGTTCTTACATGGTTTTCTTTCACTATTATTTTCTTCTGTACACTTTCAATGTACACAATGTTTCCCTTTCTATTTCAAGTTCTTATCTTCTTTTTTTCTTTTCTATCTCTTTTCATTAATTTCTTGTTCCCTTTCATGTCTTTTCTATTTCTCCAAGGTTCTTCTTCTTCTTCTTTCTTCTCTTTTCTTCCTTCTTGACTTTGAGTAAGATTATATAAAGATGGGGGTCGTGGTGGTGCAGGGCAGTCCTCATGTTGTGATTTTATCTCCAGACGTTCAGTGGAGGGCAGTGGCCAGGTACTAGGCATGCTAGTCTTGTGTTCATTGACCTCAATATACTACCCAAACCCCATCCCCCCCCCCCCCCCCCCAAACTCCACAAACAAACAACCCCCCCTAAAGTAAAAGTAAGACCCCCCCTCACCCCGTCACCCCCCCCCAAACATACCCCACCCCCTCACCCAACACCCCCCCCCCCCCACCGCCCCCCCCCCCCCGCACCGCCGCCCCACCCTCCCACCCCATCTCCCACCTTCCTCGTTGTACTCTCCCTTCCCCCTCCCTCACCCCCCCCCCACCAACCCCATCCCGCCACCCCCCCCGACCCTCCCCTCCCGCCACCTAACCTCTCCCCCCCCCCCGCACCCCCTCCCCCCCCTCTACCCCCCCCCCAACACCACCACCCCCCCCACCCCCCGGCCACGCCCCCCGCACCCCCCCCCCTAAACCCCACCAAGTCTATAAAAAAAACCCCCGACACACCCCCATCCACCCCCCCCACCCCTTCAGAAATCCCAAGACCCCCCTTCCCACATTAACTACCGTTCCTTTAATACCCCCAGCCCCACCCCCCCCCACCCCACACCCGCACACCCCCCCCACCCCCGGACCCGTACTCCCTGTCCCCGTACTGCACGAGGTCTGTTTCCCTAGTTTAGAAATATTATGGACCCTCAACACCAACCCCCCACCGCCAACCCCCCTAGTGAATACCCCCCACACACCCCCCTCCAACCACCACGTGTTAAGATGAATAGATAAGATTACAACCCAAATCCCAAATAAGTTATATGTTGTGGTAGTCCCAGCCAAACATAGCAATCCAACTTCAAACACCCCCAAAGCCCCCACAACCCGAAACGGGCAAACAGAATGTGTAAAAACCCAAAAATCTACTCCATTAACCCAAAAACCCCCCAAAGTCCCCCCCCAAAGTCGGTTTTAGTGGACCCCCCTCCCCCACCCACCACCCCCCCCCCCACACCCACAACCCCCCACAGCAACTCACAACCCACACACTAACACGTCACTAAAACAAAAAAAAGCAACCCCACGCACAACACCCTGCCCCAACCACAACCACCCCTCCCCACCCCGCCCAACACCCCCCCCACACACCCCCTCCACCCCCACCCACCCTCCTCACCCGAGCAAATCAGCCGCGGCCCGCCGCGCGTAACCCATACGCGGCTCTCACCCCCTGGCAGCGCACTCCGGCATGCGTGGTGCGACATCACACTCCGGGTACAGCCAACGACCTGTGAAAAACCGCCGTTTGAGCTCGCTGCCTTCACTCACCCCCCCCTCCTTCCTCTTCCTAACCCTCCCTACCCACCCACAAGATCTCCATATCACAAATCAAAGCAGTCAAAGCACAGCAGCCCCACAAGTCACAAATGCATAGCTGCCCTCGAATAACCGAGACCCCCCCATGCCTCAGCCATTAACCAACATAAATACGCCCACAAATCGGGAGATGGCCCCCCGCAAAGTGCAGTAGGGCCATACAAAGTCAAAAAAGATTGACGAGAGAAACAAAACGGCTAACCAAAAAAAAAACACCAGCGCCCCTCTTCCGCCCGACGCTCTCACGTTCGGTCTCCCCCGCCCCCCTCCTCCCTGCTCTCCCCCCACCCGCTCCCATCCCTTCGCACCCGTACCAACTCCGCTCCTCCAATCCATCCTCCTCCCTCACCAACACAACTTTCTCCACCTCTACAACCACCTAACAACCGATTTCTTCCCTCCCACTGCCTACCTCACCCTTATCTTCCTCCCAATCCCCCTACCCTCACTTTCTCTCACTCTCCTCCCCTCCATCCTCCTCCCTCCCCCCTCTGGTTTCATCTTAACCCTCCCCTAAACTTCCTCAGCATCACTAGCTTTTTTTTTGTCTTACGCGTATCCTTTTTCGCAGCCCTCCACCCTACGTACCACCAATACACGCCTCCTCGGCTGCGCCCATCGGCACTGCGGTCCTCATCCTTCACCCCACCACTTCCTCTCTTCCCACCATCCACCTCCTCGTAGATCCGCCGCCCTCCGGAAGCCCCCCCCCCACTGCCACCTCCTCCACGGTAACACCTACCCCATCCTCCACTCTGCCTCCCCCCCCTTTCCGATCCTCCCCCTCCACCCCCCCCCTCTCAACTACCCCCCCTTCCCCTCCCCCCCAGTCGAATATGATGTTGCTAGCGCCTATCCCCCTATCCCCCACGCTACTTTACCCCTCTATGTGCGGGGGTATATACCCCCGCCCTCCTAGTCCTATTCCTCCGGCCCTACCGGATTCCCCACCCACCCCAACGCATCCAAGATCACTCCCAATTACAAGATAATCGGCGGAACAACACGGTCTACGTCGGATGTGGCATCCGAGTGCACCAGAACACTACCCCTTCTCATCTGTGAACCGGCCGGCCCTCGTAAGAATGCGGTGTGATCACACACGCCCACCCTCCACAAATACTAAAAACAAAAACCCACCCACCAACCAAAAAACAAACAAACCTTCCGGTCTATACACTGGAATGCTTCATCCCGTGAACGCTCGTCTGTCGTCACGCGCTAACGCGATCATCCCCTGACTTCTTGGGGACGACAGCGAACCGCAGTCGATGAGACCTAGTGCGTACACCAATTCACCCAACTCTCCCAGCAACACGGTAACACCACCACCCCCACAACACACCAACACACACACCGAGTCTTTATACTAAAAACTTTATACACCCCCCACTCGGTTACTCACCGCGTGCAGCAATCGGGCGGCGGTAATCTACCACCAAAATAAAACAAAACACTCCCCCCCGTACCCCCCCTCCCCTGGAGCAGTGTGCCCACCCCCCCCCCCCCCCCCCCCTCCCCCCCCCCCCCCCCCCCCAAACACTCCCCCCACCCCCACACCCCGACCCAACCACATTACACTTAACACCCCACCACGCCCTGTGTACACCCCGCCCGCGTGCTAGATGGGGGGGGGGGGGGGGACCTCACCACGCAGGTAACGCCAAATCTCACGCCCCCCTAGAACACGGCAAGAGGCACCATCCCCCACCCCGTCAACAACACCCCCCCCCTGGCGTCCTCACAAAATAAACGCGGTCTACGGTATATCTTTCCACCTTTGGACCTCCACATGGATGAAAATCCATCCTAGAGCGAAGATCTATCTTCCCGAAACAGCACGCACCTATGTAATGAATTGGTCAAACAAGTCATCAATTATGGGGAGAGGGTAACGGTTCTTTATAGTCAACTTGTTTAGTTCCTTGTAGTCAATGCACATTCTTATCGAACCGTCTTTCTTCTTAACAAAAAGCACTGGTGCTCCCCATGGTGAGTCGAATAAAACCCTTCTCTTGTAGTTCTTTGAGCTGGTTTGACAATTCTAACATTTCTGAAGGGGCTAACCGGTATGGAGATCTAACAATTGGCGATGCGCCTGGAATCAGATCAATGCGAAATTCTATCTCTCGCATAAGAGGTAAACCTAACAGATCGTCTGAAAATACCTCAGAGAAGTCTCGGACAACACGTATGTCATCAAGCTTTTTCTCATCAGCCTTGATACATGCAAGTGATCGAAGATCCTTTTCTGGCCTCTCGCCTTGAACTTTAAGAATCTTGCCATTCGAAAGAGGAATACAGACAATCTTCTCATAAAAATCGATGAGAGCTCGGTGGTATGCCAACCAATCCATTCCAATGATAACATCAAAACTTCCTAGCAGGGTTGGCAACAAGTCTATTTTGAACACGTGATTTAACAAGACTAAGGTGCAACTACATAAAATGGTATTGGTGCTAACGACTTTTCCGTCTGCTAACTCTACTTCATAGCTAGTGTTTAAAGCGGTTGGGGTAATATCAATAAAAGGTGTAAACGCAGAAGATACAAAACTCTTCTCAGCACAAGAATCAAAGAGGATACAAGCGTAGTGATCATTAAGAAGAAACGTACCCGTGACCACATTCGGATTCTGCTACCGGTTTTCAACCACCACATAAGCTCTCTGATGTTGAGTTTTATATACTATAAAATATATAATAATATTCCAAAAGAGCAATTAAGAACTTTCCTAAAGTCTCCCTTAAGAAAAGCTCACTCTAAAAGATATATATAATACGTATATTTAACCGGGAAGAATGATCACCCGGGTCGTTACCCCAACGTCTTGTGAAATTGAAACCTTGCTTTAGCTTGGATTATGATTTGAATGAGAGAAAAGATATTTTTGAGTATTTATAACTACTAAATAAAAGCAACAATTAAAATGAACAATTAAAAGCAATTAAACACTTAAACAATTAACGGGAAATAAATAAAACGCGACGAATAAGCAAGTATACTAAAATTAACCCCTAAAAATGCAAACTAAATTTCAAAACCTAAAATAGGACAAAAGAAACTTTTAAGAAAAAGAAAAATGTTTTTTTTGATTATTTTTGAATTTTTTATGAATTAAAAAAACTATTTTAATCTAATTAAATCCTAAAAAATAGCAAATTAAATCCTAAAAATTTAGAAAAATGATTTTTAAACTTTGTAAA
>BQNB010184047.1:1645-12345 GCA_026074375.1 Tanacetum coccineum
GGATGCGCCTGGCCCATTCATGATGGGCCTGGGTATAAATAGTATTCGTGGGTCGGGTTCATGACCCGAGGTTGGACTATACGTCATCATTATCCTTTATAAATCATTTAATATGATAAGTTCATAAATTCCTTAAACATAATGTTTCCCAAGCATCATGTTATCCTAGGTGAATAAATAAGAATAACATTCTTATTTAAGAATTTAGTCAAATATGAATATGAGTTTTAAGTTGGCTCGTGTTTGGTTTTTCGGAAATGACACATTTAGCAATTGCATTGCAATGTAAATTTCTTGAATATTTCAGACGAAACATCCAATTTGTCAATCCTACTTCATTATGTATTTCATGCATGTATTAAACATATTAGACTAATATTTGGAACACAACTACTGGACAAGTATACTCAATATGGCATTATCAATACAAGTGTGAGTTATGATCCAATGCATATTCTTTTCATCTACAAACGGATGCAATTATTTTCATACCAATCTAGTGTGATTGAGTATGTAGATGCAAGACAATATCTTTTATTATAATTTGATATAATCTTGAAACTAAACAAATAAGAATCCAATTTCTTATCCATACTCAAAAACTTGTCAATTAGATTCGATAAATATATCAACCATAATTTAAATAATGAATTGATATATTTTTGAAATCTTTCTTGACCCTCACGAACACTCATTTAAATAAAAATAGATAAATATTTAAATAGTGTGTTCCATTAATCCCAAGATTAGTTGTAAATTTTACTTGTGCGAAAAACTATTTGTTGTTATGTATAATATACATAGTTTTCAACACACATCTTTTGCGAAAAACTATTTGTTGTTACATAACAACACACATCTTTTGTAAAATACTATATATTTAAAAAAAATATAATTATGTGTATGTTAAAACCATGCATGCACAAGCGTTATCTTTTTCTTAGTTATTGATGTATTTATACAATCTTTTTTTTTTGTTTGACCAACCCAAGGTCAAACCAAGCAAGTTGTTGAAAATATTTAAACGTGTTGTTGAAAATAGATTAAATCGTTGGAAATATTTAGGTGACTAGTTTTAATACATTTAATAATATACTTGACAAGTTATTGAACTCTTATTCCTAAATATATTCCCATACCCGAAAAGATTTACAAGATGTTTATGTAACATTTGTAAGTTAAGTGATCTATGCCTATATGCAATGCAAGAACAATTTTGCAATCTTAATGCAAGAAATCTAGCATAAGTTCTAGTTATTCATAATTCGAAAAACTAGCTACAAACGAATAGTGTACATGGCACATGTGCTTAGATATTCAATTAGCTTAATTACAAGTAGCAACGATCATTTAATAATTTTTACTAACTTAAGATATTACCATTAATAGTATTGTCAAACTAACACCTGTTACGTATAACGGGGATCGAGAGACCAAACGGGTAACAACAGTGACAAAAAACGACTAACGACATCGACTCCCGTTATCTAGGGACTAAATCTGCAATCGGGCCTAACCATAGGGACGAACGGTGTAATTTACCCTTCATACTTTCTACTCTTTTATTATTTTAATGGCCCATTAAGCAAGAGAAAAAAATTACCATTAATAGTAAATCTGCCGGTTAAAATTGTTCATATGTTTTAAAAAAATATATTATACGTATAGATGATATTGATGTTTATTAGATATAGGGCTGTAATCAAGTCAAGCTTTTATCAAGTAACTCGAGCTCGATCTCGAGCTTGACTCAATCAAGCCAATCTTTTATCAAGCTCAAGCCCAAAAATTAGCTCGAAACCTATAACAAGCCAAGCTCAAGCTTTTGATAGCTCGACTCGAGCTCAAATCAAGCTTTTTCGAGCTTTAATATATAATAAATTCATATAAGTAATTAAGATGTAATTTGAGTATTAACTTTTTTTTTTTTTTTTTGAACGGCAACTTTATTAGAAACACTAGCAAGAAGCTAGACAATTACAAAGAAATCAAATATGAGTGTTGAATCCAACTATCCCATCTTAACTTAGAACTACCTCTAGCTTTACACCAACAAAAAGATCGTAAAACAATATCATCGAAAATGGACTCTTTACGAGGCTTTTTACTCGCGAAAAGTAATTGGTTCCGGAAATTCCACAAACTCCACCACGTAACATAAAAAACGCCTTCCAAAATAACCTTCAAATTAGAAGCAAGACGAACCGAATTGAACCAAACGAGCCATTCTGCATACGATGAAAAAGATTGCACTCCCAAATTCCACCTTTATTGATAAGTTTGGGCATTTGACTATTAAATACATTAATTTTATACACTTTTAGGCTTTTTAAGTCAAGCTCAAGCTTTAATCAAATCCTACTCAAGTCATGCTCAAGCCTGTATGATTAAAGCTTGACGAGCTATCAAGCCAAGCTCTATTGGAATATGGGTAGTTGGATCCGCATGTTATACGATTAGAAATACGTGAGCCTATTGGGGGCACACACGTAAGACACGAAGAGTACGTTTATTAAATACTTAATATATATTTATTTATTATTAAGGATTTAATAGGCTTCACATTGATAATTTAAATAACTGTTACATACCGTTATATTTTATAACTAACTCAACAACTATTTAAATATGAACCGAATAGACTAAAATTGACAAAACCCGAACCTTATGTGGGTCCTTTTGTGACCGGCCCATATAGCTTCTAGAAGGGGTTTTGGGAATCAATTTAGAAGATAATGGAATAAGTATTGTGATAAGAAAAGGATTTAAAGTATTACATACTATATAAACACCTCATTATCCTCCTTATTAATTGATACATCACAAAAAACACATAACCCATTCGGTGCACTCCTTCTCAAAACCCCACGACACAATATTATTTATGTTTTCTGTTATACCCCATATTCGGCATATCATAAAACAGAAGCTCATGTATATAATGAACATACGCATGTATGCTATAATTAATATGTACATCCATGATTTTACCAATAAATAATTATTGTGTCAACAAGTAATACAACAATTGACTTGTTGTGATGCTTTGTTGTTGTTCTCACGGATCTAGGTTCGATTCATGTGAGTGTTTGTGTTGGGGCCTTTTCTCCTTTTTTTTTCTTTGTTCGATCCAAACGTATACCACTTGGTATTTGGATCGGATCTAGAACAAGTATTAAACACGGGTTGTTTGGTTTTCGGCTCAAGTAATTAAAGCATACACTTGGTGTTTGGAGCTCGTGAAGTTACGATTAGCATTGTTGCGTACATGTTTGACGTGTTGTGTAAGCAACCGTAGATGTGGTAATTTAACCACTATGTTTTCAAGATCAATATCCGGTGTTAGTTTATTGATTTAACTCAATAAACAAAAGGTTAGTAAATTACTTATTTAATTCATGTGTTACTTGGTATGTGCTTAAATACACATACCTTTTACCTTTAAAAACGAGCTAAAATAACCAAAAACGGATTTAAAATGCCAAATATACGCTTGTTTTGCTAATTGAAGGAAAAGCAATTGAGAATATTCAAAATACCTTTTTAAATTCCTTTAAGACCATATTGCCAATAAAACTCCGCGTCAATCCGCATTAAAAATAGAATGAGAGATCGTGAGAGCATCATCAATTCCGTAAACCGTAAAAATACCCGCTTCCACAACAGCACGGTTGAAAGAAAGATAAGAGACTCATAATAAAAATGAACAAAAAAGGAGCCAATGGTTCTCCCTGCTCAATCCTCGAAAACCTGAAAACACTCCAAAGTAGGACTACCATTCACCTAAAACAGAAGCTTTAACCGAATTTAACAGCCTTGAATCCAGACCCGCCATCTCGACCCAAACCCAAAAAGCATTAAGACCATCATCTAGGTAGACCCATCTAATAGAATCATATGAATTTAGCAAAATCCACCTTAAAAAACATAGCCTAGCTGATATTATGTTTACAAACCAAGCCAAAATCTCAATAATAAAAAAAGGACCTCAAGAATTTGACGGTTAGGAAGGAAAGGCTGTCTGAACATTTGAGATGAGATCGGAGATTGACAAAGAACAAACGTGTACAAGGATTTTGGTTACAAACTTTATATAGGGCACCAATTTAGGCTAAAATAGGCCTAAAACTCACTAACCAGTTTCGGGTCTAAGGTTTTTGGAATGAAGATAACAAAAGAAAGTTCATCCAGTTGCGAAAAACCGATGTTCGAAAAACCATTTGACAGCTATACAAAAATCTGGCCCAACAACTGTCCAAAACTTGCGAAAGAATTCAAAAGTAAATCCATCCGGACCTGGAGATTTGTTCTCTCCACATCCCCAAACAGCTTTGCGAATTTCTTCGTCTGAAACCGATGTTTCCAAATCAGAAACCTGCTCAAAATCCAATCCGATAGGAAAATAAAAATTAATTCTGCCATGGCGCGTACCCGGGTCATTAAATCTATCCGCAAAGTGATTACGAAATTCATCTTTAACACGAATGGGATCGTCCACCCATTCTCCTTCAATCATAATACCCTTAACTGAAAGGTTGGCACGCTTTCTATTAATGATACCATGAAAAAACTTAGAATTTTCGTCTCCTTCTATAGCCCATCTAACTTTCGCCTTTTGAACAAAATCACAATTAACGAGGAGTTTATTTCCTGTAACGTTCATAGCTTCCAATACAGACAACAAAACACATCATAACTCCTCCTTGTCCCAACAACTTATCAATGTCGCTAAGCTTATTCTTGACATCTCTAATACTATTCGACTGTATATTTTTGTACTCAGCCACCCATTTACGTATTTCCTTCTTTAATAATTGAAGCTTCTTTTTGAATCTAATCATCCCGTTGCTATCAACAAGAATAAAAGAGTTTTCCAGGTAACGTTAATCATTGATCGAAACCAGGCGTCTAGAGAGCCAAGAATGGGTATAGACCGAAATGGCGTATGCTCGAAAATCAAACCGCCATCCTCCCGGAGTAAAATATGGATGATGAGCCAAGAGGTTGTCTACTAGACAAACTCTGAGATATGAGGAAACACGAAAGAAAACCATTTGTCACCCAAGAAACATCTAATTTACCCATTTTAGAGCCGAAGGATGAGCCCACATGTGAAAGAGTACCCTTCCAAATTGACTCATTAAACCGCATTAGAATAAATGAATTAAACGGAACAAGCTTCCTTGAGCAAGAAAAGTAGAACCCCCATCTATCCTCTTTACATCTACCTTTCGTTGAAATCCACTCATCACCATACAATTCACCATCTACTGATTGATAAGAAAGCAATGAAATCCATAGTTGCATTTAAGAAAGCGTATGATTGAGAGGAGCATAGACAGATATAATTAATAATTGAATCTTCTTGGAATCCACGTACCATACAAAGCAACAAAATAATCGGAAATAAGATGGTGCTTTTTATGAAAACCATGGAGGTCCTAAACACATAAAATGCCAACCTGAGTACCCAAGCTTCACTCACCACGAAATATCAAACTGATAGTTACCCCAAAAAAATTGAACATCCAAATCAGAAAAACTTCTCCTTCTTGAGTTTCTTGAAAAGGAAAAAAAAGGGAACAAGAAACTTACTTTATGCTTAGTAGTTAACTCCCGAATCCAATCTTTTTGGCCCTGGAACCGAGCCTTGTAATATTTAAGATAAACACTTCATCGGAACAAACTTCATGACTCACATTCGATCCAATAGATCTTCCTCCAAATCCGTGGTGCATCCATCCATGGTAAAGCCCATAGTTTAGACCTACCTAATCAATCTCGTCAAAAATATCTTAATATAGAGCCAACCCTCCTTTCGTATGTCCCAGTGATAACCCTAACCTCTGCTGAATGTTTAATATCAGAATATCCCACTTCCCATCCTCAAAAACACGCGAACTACAACGAGTCTGAATTATGAGGAAACGAATACATTCTTCTCTTGAGCTTCCATGTGCCTCTTGTCCAAAAGTAACATAACTTTTTCAGGTGTTAAACCCTGGCGATAAGGGATGCTAGCCGTCTATGCCAGACTTACCAACTTTCTTTGTATGCCTATTAAGTAAAATCATAAATAATGAAGGGGTCTTTTAGAAACCCTCCTTATCATTAAGTGTCTGGAATCAAGCCTTCATTATCAGGTCTTGTGCGTCCCTATTATCCTCGACAAAAGTATCAGAGACTGCTCACTATCATCTCTCGTCTCCTTTCGTTTCTAACAGTTATACCCAACATTAAGGCAGCTTCATTCTTAACGGATTCGTCATCTGAACAATGAACCACCTCGGGGAGCTTCTTTAAAGGACGGGACCAAACAACAGCTCCTTAGCTCGAATCTGAAAAACCTTCCCTTTCACAATGATCTTTAAAACGATCAGGGATGTTATTACATGTTGTTGTCTTATACTTAGGCGTTTCCGAGCAAAAGAGGTCTTCTTTACCATCTTCTTAATTTCATGACCTCTCCCCATTGAGAACCTATCTTATGAAAATAGCACGAATCACGCATTAGAGTATTTTTTGGGAGCCGCTCTACAATCGGACCTAAACAATACGATCACTGGCAACAAAATCATTTCGAGCATTACATAACCGAAGAACAAGAAGCTAACCCCCGTATGTTTCATAGAATTTAAGTTTGGTTTTGGCCGAGAACCTAACTTTATTCATAACCTAGTAATCCCCTAAGTAAACAATCACTCGATATCCATGAACCCCTCCTCATTCTGTAAACAACACACTTAGTTATAATAGATGAAAATTGTTTAACCTCCCTCATGACAAAATTGTCTAGATCTCTTGCAACCATGCACGAATCATCTAAGACCAAAGCTGGCGACGAAGCAGGTGGTATGGGCGGAGACGAAACACCTTTCACAGCAGAAACAAAGTACAATGTGTAGGAGCAACAATGAATTTGAACTTATGGAGAACACGTTTAGAAGCGAATCGAATCACGATCAAAAGCAGCCACGTTAGCTTGTAAATCATATACGTCTGATCATAGAGCGTGCAAGGTTTCCCAACAAGCCTCTCACATTATCTACTTTGAGAAAGCGTACAAAAGCATACCCTTTATCTAGCTTTAGACATACGATTTTAGGTATAAAAACACCCACAACCGCCCCAATCGTGATTGACATAGTACCCAAAGATCTTTCGACTGGTTGGTGACATCAGGAAAATTAGTGAATGAAGATAGATTTTAGAAATTAAGCGGTAATGAATCGCGTTCACTACGATATTAAAGCATGAGCAGACCAAAGAATATTTTGGATTTGAAGGAGATCAATAGGTTTGATTAAGATGAGTTAATTAATTGTGTGTTAAGGTTAATTGAAAAAGGGGATACCATTAAGATTTGATGATCTGCCCTCACCGATTAAATTTGAAAAAAAAGGGAATCACCGGTAATGTATCACAAAAAAGGGATCGCAATCTCCAATCACATTAGGCGCTGTGCCTACTTAGTTTCATTTTACCTTTAATAACTTTCTAGATTTCTCCTACTAGCCGAATTATCTTTAAGGTAGGTGTTTGATGCCAATTTGGTATCTTTGTGGGGAAGTGATTTGCACACTTCATCAATTTATTTGCATACTCAAAATAATGTGTTATGACATTTCTACCGTTAATATTTTTGTCTTGATTTGCACACTTCACTTAGTAATGTAGATGTATAAAGACAAAGACAGAAAGCATTTTAAGTAAACAAACAATTAGTAAGTGTGCAAATGGTACATGTTTTTTTTAAACCGTTAAGAATGCCTTTAAAGGCTGACCAAAAAGATCCTTCCCACTCGTTGCTTCATAGCTACAACTTGGGATAAATCTATCCATTGGAAGTCCAATGTGTTTTGTGGTGGCATTCTTGGACCGACCTCCTCATAGATTGAATCCTCTCTCGTGTGGTATGGATATTCCGCCCATCTCTTGTCCTTCTTGCAATGCCAGGTTGAATTTTGCCTACTCATGTTTTCCTTCGAAGCACATTTGCTACCCATATGTGGAAGCTCGTTTTAGATGGTTGATACTTGCCCATTTTCAAGCTTCTTCTTGGGATTCTTTCAAAGATAGGATCATCCTTGCAGCTTCTAAAGAGAAAAACCACAGGTTTCTATGTTATTACTACTTCTTCTTTGGTGGCTTGGAGATACCGAAATAAGCGTCACGTTTAACTCTCAACCGTTGAGGAAAAGTGATCTATATCGATAATGTTCGTTTCTCTTCATTTTTGTAGGCTTCAAAAAGGACCATATGAAGTTTATCTTGAATGACTGGCTTAGTATCCTCTTTCGCTCACGCGAAATGGCAATGGTTAGAGCTGCTTTTGGTTTTTCCTGAAGCTGCCGTCAAGTTCTGCTGGTTGGCGTACCTTACCCAATGAGTTTTTTCGTTTTGGCATCTGTCGTCCGGTTTTGAGGATGGTTCTTCTTTTCATCATTCTCTCGGACTTGTTTGGGGTTTCACACAATCCATCCCGAATGAAAACCGGGGCTCGGCCTCCTTGGATGGGGGGATTTACTTTTGCAACCGAAGTGAAAACCGATCCGTCGGCCTTCGTGTCAAAGTTTTTTCATCCCTTGTTGATTCCTCGCAGTAAAGTCTCGGGATTTTACCATTTTTTGTGATGTTATGTATTCTTTTTCTTGACTCTATTTTACTTTAAGTTTTCTAGCGTCATTTGCTAGACTCTTTTTTTATATATATTCCATCTTTGCCGTTCAAAAAAAAAGTATAATGTGCAAATCACTTCCTCTTTATGAAAACTTTTCAAAAGTAAACGAATTCAGAATTGAGGATTCTTGACATATTCGGTTCTTCTTTGACCGCTGGTAAAATGTTTCAAATAAAAAATTAGATATTTCAATCATCATCTTTTCAAAGATAATATATTTTTGTTGAGGTTACATTATTGATCTCATGATACCGGTATCTATAATTAAGCTAAGAGAAAATGCTTGGTTTGATCGGATTTTGCCACCAAGGTCCATGAATTTGGTAAAAAAAATAGCAATCCTTCTCAATTGGATATGTACACCACCAACTCCCATCCTAATTTTTAACACATTCTCTTAATAATAAAAATACACGTGATTGATGTTTTGTGTTATTATTAATAACTGTAAATAGTCCAAAATACCTTCATCTTCTCTCTTTTTATCCTCAGTATCTCATTACCAACTCCATCATAATTCCAACAAACTTTCTTTTTCTAATAATCAGGGTAGTTGCGTCAATTTCCAGCCAACGTGTCTCGCCGTTATTATATTTTCCATTCCCAATTTTCGGTTTTGTAACGGAATAACTGATAACTTCAAACACAGAACATGAGAGTATCATCCTCTTCTCATACGCATGCGATCATATCACTAACCAAAAAGCGAACTTATGTTCATAATGTTTATTTGAAAAATTCTTAAAACAACCCTTAAACCTTGATATTTAAGTAATTGATACATCCGCACACATCTATCTAAGCTTAGTTTGGGTTGTGTTTGGGCCTATAATACGTCATTCTTAACTCACCGTTATTATACGTCTTTATGAAAGACTCTCAATGGTTAATCTAAACCTAAACTACAATGGTCAACTCATTGAAAATCATCAAAAAAAAATAAAAAAAAATAAAAAGAAAAAAAAAAAGAAACACTCAAAAAACAATGAAAACAAGTTTACTCTACTTTAATGTGATTATAATATATTATGCTATTACACATTTGAGAATTTAAACGACGTATTCATTAAAAAAATATCCGCGGTAACATTTCCGAATTGACTTAAACATGCCCAAAAATTTGGGCCGGCCCAATTAGTTTTTTTTTTTTAAATTTGCCGGCACAAAATAGGGAGGAAAAAAATGTTACAAAAGTACCGACGCATTCAGATAAAAAAATATCCGCGGTAACATTTCCGAATTGACTTAAACAGGCCCAAAAATTTGGGCCGGCCCAATTATAAAAAAATACCCGCGGTAACATTTCCGAATTGACTATACTGAAAAAGTAAACCCGCACTATTAAATATTACACATTTGAGAATTTAAGCGACGTAGTATTTGACCCATTTCACTATTCATTTTAAGCACTGTAGCACTGTATCTACAATGCTGGGCCAAAATAGCCCAAAAAATTTAGCCCAAAAATTTGTGCCGGCCAAATTAGTTTTTTTTTTTTTTTAATTTGTTGGCACAAGATAGGGAGGAAAAACATGTTACAAAAGTACCGACGCATTCAGATAAAAAAATATCCGCGGTAACATTTCTCAATTGACTTTAACAGGCCCAAAAATTTGGGCCGGCCCAATTAGTTTTTTTTTTTTTAATTTGTCGGCACAAAATAGGGAGGAAAAAAATGTTACAAAAGTACTGACGCATTCAGATAAAAAAATATCCGCGGTAACATTTCCGAATTGACTTAAACAGGCCCAAAAATTTGGGCCGGCCCAATTAGTTTTTTTTTTTTTTTTTTTTTTTATAAATTTGTCGGCACAAAATAGGGAGGAAAAAAATGTTACAAAAGTACCGACGCATTCAGATAAAAAAATACCCGCGGTAACATTTCCGAATTGACTATACTGAAAAAATAAACCCGCACTATTAAATATGAGGGCCAAAAAAAGCCCAAAAAATTTAGCCCAAAAATTTGGGCCGGCCCAATTAGTTTTTTTTTTAAATTTGTTGGCACAAAATAAGGAGA
>BQNB010184048.1:0-12345 GCA_026074375.1 Tanacetum coccineum
ATGTAGATATTGTGTGTTTTTATACCTTTATCTTTGATTTTAATCGTTATTTTCTTTGGTTTTTTACCGGAACCTTGTCTGGCGTCTTCTACCTCCATTTTAGATGATTTTTGCTTTGATTTTGATGATTTGTTGTTAGATCTAGGGTTATGTGTGTGTTTTAGTGTATGTTTTTTGATCGGTGTAACTGTGTGAGTAGTGTGTGTTTTTTTGTCTGTATTTTTGAAATGAAAGGACGATTGAGTTATGAAATCTTGTGTGGGTAGTTATGTGTTGTAATTTTACCAACATACCCCTCTGCTTTTTTTATTATTTTTCTTTTTTTTCATTAATAAGTGGGTTTTAATCTCAGCCCTTGGATCTTTTTGGATGGATGGGTGGGATTATTCCCCCAGTATCCAAGAAAGGGAGGGTTTCTAATATAACCTCTCTCTTAATTAATAGGCCGATCGATCTAAATAGTGATGAAGTATCCGCGTCGTGTAGGTTAAGTCAAGATATGTAACAATAAAGTTACTAGGCAACTTTAATTTGATCAATGTGTATATATGCATTGCATAGTACCTTTTAGTTTTTGTTCTATAACTTTACGTTAACAATAACCTATCCAAATAGAAGGCACAAGATGAATAATAAAGATGTGAGTGTCTCTATATATACCTGAAATCATGCATATAGTTTACCTTTGTTTTGTTTTATTCAACAAGTATATTGCTTATAAGCTCTGAATTCCACAAGCAAAATAAGGGTTATGACTTCTAAATCACGAGGAAAGTTACGACATTCATGATATTTTAGGAATCAAAAATGTTAATTCCTCCTACAAAACCTTCATCTTCCTACACACAGGATCCTGACAAGTGGAGAAACTGACGGTTTGAATTTAAAGAGATAATAAGTGGAAAAAATGTATATTATATGGATAAGTAGGATGATTTTATAGGAAGTTTTAGCAATGCTCTTTAGTAATTGCTTGATTTTCTGAAATACATTAATCTTTTGTAAAGTGTTAAATCCTTGCGTTGAACATGATTCATGCTATTAAATTTTCTTGTAAATTATACTTATTATTTTGAACTTGGAGTCTCATCGATCAGATGATCATCAATTTTTGACCTGACTAATGGACTATATAACAGTATAACACCAAAATCTATATCTATATATATAATAAACAAAGTTTTTTTTTAAGTTGTACATGTCATTTAAGCCACCTGGATGTCAATTCCACATCACAAATGACATCATAAAAGCCACGTGGCAGTGTGATTCGACATTTTAGTCCCTAATTTGATGATCAACGTTTTAAATGATATTTATTCTATGCTGTTACACTTTCCATATATGTTACCCGTCTTCTCTCAATCTCTCTTAATATAAAAATAACAATTCTCAAATCTACACATATCAGTCAAATCATATCCATGATGATGAATCTATATTTAAAAAATAAATAATTGCCGATTCCCACTAACACAATTTTAAAGCATAACACCAATTATTTTGAGTGATTAATGGTAACGAAAAATTTGCTCAGGTATATGTGATTTTCATGTTCTGCTTGATATATATGATTATGTTCTTCTAATTGATATAACTATTATATTTTACAAGTTTTTGTGTGTACATGGACTTTTCGTTCATGTGTTTCATGCAACACAAATCACCTTAAATGTCTAATCGCTACATGTTCCCAACACTGAAATGTGTCTGTAAATAAGAAGGGTGTTATCACATATTGAACAATCATGTTAGTTATAAGGTGGTTGTGTAAAAAGAATATGTGAACTAGGATCTTTGAGAGAACAAACTCACGTATTCATTATACATATTGAAACGCAATATATATAGCGGGCTACTTTCTTTGTATTCTCACATGAATTTTGATTCCTATTTAATGATTTGAAACAACCATTTTGACAAATGTATGCAGCTCTTTAACGTTATAGGAGTGTCTATATGTTGCTACAAAATTCTTCATATGTTACAGGCTTATGCATTTTAATTTATATTCTATCCTCAAAAAACAAATCTTGATGGATGAGCCATGATGGCTTGATCTTTTGCAAATTTATTTAGATGATAACATACATGACCATGTTATACATGTGACGTAAATCCGTAATCTCTATTACTTATAGCTTGTATATTATCTCTACATCTAGAAATCTGTTTGAGAGTATTAGAAAAATTAAAATTTGAGATTCTAATTTAAATGTGTTTATATTTTAGACTACGCATGTGTCAGTCATTAGCAAACTTTTGTTCATTATTTTGTAATTGCATGCAAACGTATCTTCTCTTTTTAATATTATGAAGATGAGTATCAGATCGTTGATAAGAGTTGTTTTCAAAGATGTTTAGGTTTTTTGGCAAGTTCATTTTTGTACGTTTTGTTCAAGCTCATCTGTAACTTTCACGGGTCTATGAATAAATGGTTTAGTTTTTGTTAGTTATTCATCGCAATGACAGGTTTGTTAAAAACTACAACGTTTTTGTGGCTGCTACTTTTTATTTTTCATATCATTTAATACTTCAAATACAATAAGTTTTACGTTTTTAAAAAAAATTATATAGCAACCCGCGATTTTCACGGGTTTATAAGCTAGTAACTATCATATACGTACGTATGTCCGTTGGATCAAAAACTATTCATTATATAGCTTGCATGTTTCCTAACTCATTTTAAGTTAGAGGTTATGTCAGTCCATTAACTTATGGTTGTGACAAACCGTTTTGTGTTAGCGAATATCCTATTTCGATATTGGATATTTCTTTATAATTGTGTCCTAACCTATTTAATGTATTAGTATATTTGTACATTATATATTGTTGATTTATATGGGTAATATTAAGAGTAATTAAATAATATTTAGTTACCATAATGAAACTCCGTATGATATTGTATCTTGATGGGAGATCCAATTTCTTTAAGAGATAATGTCTAGGTAATGAATTATGATAATGATTACATAATTATACCTAAATTAGGAGTTGATCCCTGGCCTCTCTTATAAATAGAGGACTATTCACCTCATAAAAACACATAAACATTACGATCCATCACTAAGAAGAGAGAATTAAGTAGAAGATCCCCATCCTACCGGTGTTTTTCGTTTTTGGTGATCTTATTCTTTGACATCAAGTAAGTTTTAATGCTATGTTTTATGTTATAGATCGTTCATATTATGATTACATGTTTTTAGGATAAAATAATCAACATGTGGCATCCGAGCATGGTTTAAATGCATGATTCATAATATTAACGATTATTATATTTGGTCATTACCAATGTAGTCGCTTCATTATGATTTGCCCCTATATAAAAATGATTTGTTTTGGTGTTTTGGATCAATTGTTTGATCAAATCTGCTACGAGTTCTTGGTTAATAAGTTTAGAAAACTCAAAGATATTTTTGGTAAATAAACAAATATCTTACAATGATAAATGGCCTAGAAAGGTTTTCGTATATTAATTGACATCTCATAGATATGAATCTTGATTGTCGCATCTAAATTGATCTCTTGTGGGTGTGATAGTTATTTTACATATAACTAAGTTTGGTAAAAATAATGATTCTAAATTACGATGTGATAGTTATTTTATGTCACGTTGAATGCCAATTTTTGATTATGTTGTGTGCAAAAGAAAGTATATAATAAACTCTCTATTTTGTCATAGATTTCTAGGCAAATTATTCAGAGTGTTTACTTTCATTATGTTTGTCTCAATTGTAAGTGAACTATAATGTCTCTCAACGGAAGGCTACTCTCGACTAATTGTTAAATCACTTAAGTAAGCTTTAACCAAATAACTCGAGAGTGTTTTCTTTTATTAAGAGATGTGACACTTATTTTGTTACACTTTAAGCCAATATTAAATTTTATAGATTGGCCTAAGTTTTCTTATGGATGTATATTTGACCATCACGTTTCGTTCAACACAAAGAATCTCAATTTTGTCATAACTTGTGGACAATTTAATCGAGAATATTCTACAGTTTTTTTAGAAAGAAACATTACATGACTGCTAACTTGTTTATAAGTTTTGAACAATGAGTTTTGTAGTGTGTTTCTTTCATAATGATTTAATTAGTAAAAGGCATTATTTGACATGTTTGTAATATATTTTAACATGTCTTGTAACTACTTGATTGTTAAAACTAGTTGTCATGCAGTGAATGAACGGTCATACTTATGACTACATAATTGTCGAAGTTAGTGTTGGCCCAACGGAAATCACTTAATCAAAACAATTATTTTGGAACAGTGAATTAAGCCTTACTAGTACGTGTCTGTTTGTGTTCGAGATTGTGGATTAGCCCAATGGATAATCATAATTTTGACCGCCAAACGGTATTTTAGCAAATTAAATAATTAGTTAGCAAATATTTTTGCCCAACGGTGATGTATTTTGCTAATTGATTTTGCATAATTAAATGTAGAAGTTATTAATTGGTTGTTAATGGAACCAACGGAAAGTTAACAATTTCATCAAACTTCTTTTGTGAATCTGATTTTATGGTGTGGTTAGATTCTAATAACTAACATTTGCCCTATGGTTAGTTATACTTTATGTTAATAATTTGATATATGCAAATTAAATAATTAGTTAGCAAATATTTATGCCCAAAGTAATGTATTTTGTAGATTGATTTTGCATAATTAAATATAGAAATTATTAGTGGGTTGTTAATGGAACCAACGAGAAGTTAACAATTCCATCAAACTTCTTATGTGAATCTAATTTTGTGTTATGGTTAGATTCCAATAACTAACGTATGCCCTATGGTTAGTTATAATTTTATGTTAATAATTTGATATAATTCTTATTTTGAATAGTCCCTTATGTACATAAGTACAAGTCATTTACTTAGATAACCATTTATAAGTTCTTGTAACCACTAAATATTTAAAACATGTTTAAAAGGGTAAACTAGTGTTTACTATGGTCATAAAGAATTTTAACATGCATTATGATACGATCATCTCATACCTCCTACAGTTGAATAAAATGACATATCAATGAGGATTAATGAGAATTACAGAAAGATCGGATTGCATTCTATATGACAAGGTTTAAATTTATAAACTCAATAATGACACGTGAAAGTACACTTTTTATATAATTTTCTCATCATTAAAGTCTACATATTTATGGTGTTTATAAGCTTTTATGTGATCTTGAAATTAAATGGATAAGGTAATCTTTTATGCATTTCATTATGACATTTTTCCTTATCAAGTTTGTTGACGTTTTTTTTACATCAACTATACTAATAAGTAAAAGAAAAAATATGAAATAAAAAATTATGATTACCACTGTCCATAAAGATGAACTTTATTTTGTATAACTTACATTATGATAACCAACTTATTTAATTGTTTAATAACGAGAAAACTTTAGTAAGATAATCAAAGTTTCTCTATATGTGTAGACTAATTAAGTAAAGATACATCTAATAATCATAAAATATTTTTATAATGAAACAATGTCTTAGAAAATGTTTTATGTTCAAAAGTTCTTTGAAGAGATTTTTACAAATGTTAAAAGCATATGTTAAGTGAATAACAAAGATTCTAATGACTTGTTATTTAGAAGGTTATTTATGTTAAAACCAAAATAATTTTATTGTAAATTGAGAGTTTAGATTCATAATTTTTATCGCATACCTTTATTTGTATTGCTAATTTTAACACTTAATTTATTAATTCAAATTCAGGTGTCTGGACTTTAATATTTATTCTTCTCACACTATTCGTTTGTGGTTCATTAGTTTAAAATCTTCATAAATTTACATTAAAATTATTGTTCTATTTATAATTAATGAATATGCAAAAAATGTAACATTGTGAAACTAAAGAAATATTACTGTATACTTTTGAAATTAGCGACGTTCTTTGAGAAGTTTTTTTATTATTTTTTTAATTACTTTAACAAATAAAAACTCTCTTATAAGGATGTGTACATTTTCATGAATGACATTGATTTTTTTTGTTGTGTTAATATTGATGATTATATAGTATACTTGATGAGAATCTCTTATGTATTAAGACTGAGTTTTATAAAAAGTAAATAAACCATTGAGATAAGATATTGGGTCAATTAGAGGGTAAAAGTGTATTATGATAGGCATGTTATATTAATTGCCCCAATCAATATGTCTTATGCGAAGGTAATGAAGTTGTAAAATCACTTATGTAAGCCTTAACCAACTCAATTAAATGGTTACATAAAGGCGATTGTACCTTTATGAACAGGGTACAATGTATGGACTGTGATTTAATATCAATCATTGTCTATGAACCAAGACATTTAAAGAAACCCTTAATAACATGAGGCAGATATCCAATATCTTTATTTACGGTCTATTAGTTGGGACTAACAAAGTAACTAATTTAAGGGTTATTACTTTTTAATCCTATTAAACTACTGTCATATTTAAAATTATTGAATCATTGACTATTAGCTTATAAATCGCCTTACATGTTATAAAATATTTCATTTTTTTTTCATGTATCATTAGAATCATCAAAATAGACTAACTAAGTAATGGCAAAATCAGTAGGGGTATGTGGTTTAAGAAGAATTAATAAATGATCTACTTTCAAAGTACATGTAAATGTATTTAAGAACTTGAAATTGTTGGGATTAAAATGCTTCATGATGATCTTGAAGTTACTGCTGCTAAGTTAATGTTGCTAGTACAAAAGTTACAACTGCTCAAAGATTAAGACTGCTGAAAGAGTTTCTACTGTCAAAAGAGAATTGAAAAAGACAGAAGAAAGGATAAAGATTGATTGGAGATCAAGATTACTTACGTGATAAGTATGAGTTATTTATAGAATATATCATAGTGAATATTCTAAGTTTTAGGAATATATTGTAAATCGACTAGGACTCCTTGGTGTATAAAAGGAGGTCCTAGGACATAAAGTTTGCTATCCAAAAATCTAGAAATATTTTGTTTTGATATCGTTATAGCTTCAAGGTTTTGTAACCCTAATACTAGTTAGAGTATTCGTATTAATATATTGAAGCTTTGTTTGTTAATTTATGTGTTCATTAGAATTACTGTTCTATTGCATATTCTTCTTATTAATCAAAGATTAGATTCCGCATAGTCTTTGATATATTTTACAAAGTTTCTACCATAGTTGTGTAGGATTTTCTTTGCATAATAAACCTATAACAAGCTTAGGAATTCAAGATTCTATTCAGGTGGGTATTAACAAGTGGTTTCCAGAGCTTGTTGCTTTAAGAAACTTTGCTACAAAAGAAATGCTTATAAATTCAAGTTTGTTTGTTACAAGAGATGAATCAAGGTCTAATCACATATGTTGGCTGTGCATCAAAAGTGCTATGCTCAAACAGAGTGAGTATGAGATTTTGGAGGTTGAGGATTTGGAACAGTACATAAAATGATTGTATTCTTTTGTAAGTCATAGTGAATGTAATGCACCTCCAATAACAAAAAGTTGTTGAAGGTGTGAGGACTACAAATTGATCTATAACAGCTAACTGAAAAGGCACAAAGGAGATTAGAGTTGAAGAGCAAGATGCACTTTATAGTCATGGGGCACATCCTAATGACATCATTGAAGGTTAACTCCATCAAAGATGCCAAGTCATTGCTACAGCTGTTGAGAATAGGTTCTGGAAGGAATGCTCGATACTAATCGACTAAGAGGGGATATTTCCTAAAGCATCAGGATGAAAATTTTAGTGCATCTAGCTCAGAGGTGTTAGGATCAACTTTGATATGCTTTAACAAGTTATCAGTCCAGTTGGAGATTTATGGTGAAAAAGTATTAACAAAGAGATGTAAATCAGAAGTTCTTAAAAAGTCTATCACCAGAATGGAACACACATACAATTGTATGGAGGAACAAGCCTGAGATAGATACATTAAGCTTGGATGATCTTTACAACAACCTGAAGATCTATTAACCAGAAGTCAAAGGGACATCAAGCTCAAGCATAAACACACAAAACGTAGCCTTTGTGTCCTCAAACAGCACCAGCAGTACAAATGGAGTAGTTAATACTGCTCATGGTGCTACAACGACTAGCACTCAAGCTACTGCTGTTAACTCAAAAACAATTGATAACTTGAGTGATGCTGTTATCTGTGCTTTCTTTGCAAGTCAACCAAATAGTCCACAACTTGACAATGAGGACTTGCAACAAATTCATCCTGAAGATTTAGAAGAGATGGACTTAAGGTGGCAGATGGCTGACAAATCTCTGACCTAACCTTTTAAAATATATATATATAAATATAAAATACTTATAAATATATATATAATATAAGGATAAGAATAAAAAATCTCTCAATGTAGTAAACCGGAAGTATGATTCCCGGGTCGTTATCCCCAACGAGGAATGCAATTGAAAGTCGAGAGTCGTTTTGATAATCGATGCTTGAATAGAACAAAGATTTAGATTGGTTTTCTAAAACTAAGTGAAAATTAATGCAAACACTTAAAAACAATGAAGGCAACACAAATTTAAACTAAAAACGCAAGCGGGAATCCTAAAACGTGACCTAAAAACCCTAAATTATCAAAATTAAGTCCTAAAATGATCTTTTTGAATTTTATAAGTCTAAATTAACTAAAAGATAAGAACTAAAAAAACTAGGCCAAAGACGAAAGAGATTAGGGCTTAAAAACACTAAAAACGGTTAACGGATTCCTAAACGTTCTTTTAAAATTTATGTTTGCAATTTTAACCCTTTACGAAGCAAATCTAAATTTTCCTAGTCTTCAATAAAAGGTTAAAAAAAAAAAAAGAAAAATTTTCTAAAAAAGAATTATATTTTTTTGACTTTTTTATAATTTTTTTATGAATTAAAAACGATTTTAATGAAATTAAATGTTTAAAAATACTAAACTATTTAATAAAAATCTAAAAAAATTAGCAAAAGTAGCTTGAACAATGAAGAATCTAATAAAAATAAGCTGGGTGAAACAGCTTATCTAAATAAGCTGTGAAAAAGCTAAAACGACTTATAAGCTAAAAGGGCCTAAATGTATATAAAAGATTAATTATGCAAGATATAACCGAAAAAGACCCAAGGGCGAGTGGTAGTGTGTGTGTTGTGTAAAACGTTTGGTGAATAGGGTAGAGGTCCCGGGTTCGAGCCTTGCTCACCTGGGGCTTCCCCTAATCCCAAATGTTTTTTCAAATGCCATTTTTTACAACTTTTTAAAGGGCTTAAAAATAAGCAACTTTTACAAAAACACTTTTTTTTATAAACCACAAATAAGCACAGAATAAGCCCTAAAAGGTGACAGAATAAGCTAAACTATACTAAGCCTTAAAATGGCTAACTGTTAAGCTAATTAAGCACTAAAAAGCAATCCAAAAAGAGAAATAAGCTAAGACAGGTAATAAGCTATACTTAATAAGCAATTTTGAACAAAAATAAGCAACTAAGATAAGCTAGAATGGCAAATTCACTAAAAAGCTATAAAACTTAAAAAAAATTAAACTAAAGGCAAATAAGCTCAAATAAGCTTTAAACTAAAGGAAATAAGCTAAAATGACTTTAAACTAACCTAATAAGCTATACTAAACCTAAATTAAGCAAATGCAATAAGCTAATAAGCCTAAATAAGCAAATTAGCTTTTTGGCCAAAACTGATAAGCAAAAAGCCAAAAGGGGACTTTTCTAGCTTAAAAATAAGCTAGAAAACAGATCCTTATGGCTTAGTGGCTTATACCACTAAAAAGCTTGGCCAAAAAGCTACAATAAGCAACAAAGAAAAAGCAGTTTGAAATTCAAATAAGCACTTAAAAAGCTTCATGAAAAAGGTAGTTCACACAGATTCAACACTTAGACAAATTTTTGCAATTTTCACAAAACACCACTTTTGAGCTTAAAAATAAGCACTTAAACAGATCCTTATGACTATATAACCTACAAACAGATTAAATTTTGACCTCAAAGAACAAGAATCAACAATCAAAAGAGAGTTTGAAATTCAGAATAAGCCACAACAAGCAATTGAAAAAGCATTTTCTCAAATTTTTCAATACTTAGCAAATTTTTGACAGATTTGGCAAAAATGAAAAACAACAAGGCAGGCTATAAAGTTTATGGTTTCTAACTTGTTTTAACACTTGCACAAAGACAAAAACATCACAAAATGCTCAATAAGCAAAAGCACAATCAAATAAGCAAATAAAATGAGCTACAAGCTAACAGATTCAAACCACAAACTCTTAAAACCTTGAAAATAAGATTTAACACATAAAAACCTAAACAAACTGAATCTTAGGACTAATCCAAGCTAAACTAAACTGACCCAAAAGACATATCTCTTTTTGACCCATTTTGACCTTCAAAATCAGTTAAACCAAACACCCCTTTAAATACTTAAATCCAATTTTAAACTTGATTTAGACTGATTTAAGGCACAAATTACCAAGACCAGATGTTAAATAAGCTATACTAACAATATTAAGCAAATTCAAACTACAAATAAGCACTCAAATAAGCTAAAACAGATTATGCAATCTTCTAAGCTACTTAAGACAAAATTTAAGCAAAACTTCAAACAAATGATTTTTTAAACACAAGACAAGCATATAAGCATCAAAAATCATATAAAAGCATAAATAAGCAAATATAAGCAAACAATAAGCACAAATAAGCAGTTGAATAGTAAGTAAGCTAAAAATGGAAAAATGAAGACTTACAAAGGCCCTTGCTTAAACAGAGCAAATGAGCTCAAAAGAGCTTATCTACAAGCTTAGCTTATCAAAGATAAGCTATTGACTGCAATAAACCCTTCCCTTTTTGGCTTATCTTCCATTTAAGCTTTTTGAGTGATTTTTGGTAAAATGAGCTTAAACCTTACAAACTATGAAAGAGTTTAAAAGACTTAAGTAAACAGCTTAAGAATGTTATAAAAAGAGCTTTTGTGAGCTTATAAAACAGTTTTAATCATCAAACACTTTAACTTAAAAAACGGGATGAAACATAAAAACTTTAATATTTCATTAAACTAAAAATTAGTACAAGGCTTTTAAGAAAACATTACAATAAGTTAAGAAAGACTTAAATTATAAGCTGAAAATTACTAAAAACTAAGCTAAAAAACTTAGTGCCCCAAAGGCTTACAAATAAGCCTATTTATACTAAGCAAAAGAAGATTCTAGGACTTGTGCTTTCTTTGTGAGAGCTCCTGCGGGTGTGTTTGTTGTGTGAGTTGCATCAAAAAGCAATTTTGGCCATCCAAAATGAGTAGAGCCCAAGTATTATGATCTTAGCCATTGATCTCTTGTCTTGTTCCTTGGACGAATAGGGATACCAAGGATTGCCAAGGTGGATTTTGGTGGGATAAGGTGTGTAAAGGGGGATAGTGTCTTGTCTGGTAGTGAGTACAAGACACAACCTGGAAGATGATGAATAGTGTTCGCGCCCCTTTTGAAGGTTTGGAAATGGGCAAGAATGGTCCCTGAGAGTGTTATATGTTATTACCACCATAGTCATTGCACTTTGCATCTTTGGCCCTTGAAGTTTTAGTGATGTTTGCACCGTTAGTCCTTTTAAGGACTAACGGAGTTAAGTTTAAAAGGGTTGAGGGTTAACGGGAGTGTTATAAAGGGTATTGGGTTTGGCTTGAGCTTGTTTGGGCCGGTTATAATATAAAAGGTATTGGGCCTTTATTAATGCTTTAAGGCTTATAAAGTATAAGTGGGTTGACTCGGGCCCACTAGGTGGGTACAGGTGGGCCCACTTTTGATAATTTAGGTTTTTGAGTTCAGTTTTTGATGCTCTTTCCAATGACACTTCCCGGGGTTGACTTTGACTTTGACTTTTTTGTTAACTTTGACTTGGTCTTTTTGACTTCTCATGGTCTTTCCGTTCTCGTACTCGGTTTTGTCATTTTGGCTTTGATTTTTGTCCTTTTCTTGGATATCCGTTTCCTACATAATACAAATGCAAAACATACAAATACAATGTATTTTTGGTACGTTTTTGGTCATTTAAGTCCGTTTTTAGTGGTCAAAGGTATGTGTAATTAAACACATACCAAAATCCCCCATACTAAGATATTTCCGTGTCCTCACGCAATGCTATAAGTAAGCACTTAGAAAACTAAGAATCTTAATCCCCCTTGACTAATTACCTCGAAAAGTAGCTAAGTGTTCATCGAGGGGAATTAAAGAATCAATAGCTTAAAAAAGCCCTATTTTTACCATTTTTAAATGTATACACTTATTCCTAATATTTTTGTATTTTTCCTATTATTTTTTTATTATTTTTATTATTTTTATTTTTTTAGCAACTAACTAATTTTGACTTTTGTTATTTTCATAACCTTTAGGGA
>BQNB010184049.1:0-12344 GCA_026074375.1 Tanacetum coccineum
CGTTAACTAATTGATTGACCGAGACTAAAATACATAATGGACGAACTTCATGTTCGACTCAATATTTTGAGGCTAACAAAGTGTATCTGAAGTCAATTTGTGATGTTTCAGGGAATTGTGGATATTGTGGTGATTGAGGGTTTGTTGATGAAGAGGGATATTGATGAGACTCGACATGTGATGATTTGGCATGAGGTTGGACCGTTGACAAAAATGCAAGTTGATCATTCGTAGCAGGAGTGATTCTCTCAATAATCAGTCGATCTTGTGTAGCATGCTTCTCATGTTGTTTGAAGTATGCATACAGTTGTTCTTGATTTGTCTCTTTCAAACCTTTGTTGAGTTTAATGGCTATCACGAACCTATCCCATTCAGGTGACATATAGTTCACGAACTTGGAGTTCAGTTGAATGTTAGGCATTGTCATTCTGATATTCATCATGTCGTTGACCAGCTTGTGAAAGCGAACATAATACTCATTGATATTTTCACCTGGAAGCATCTTGAACCTCTCAAACTCATCGTACAACTGAGATTCTCTATATTCTTTTGTGAGTTCAGAACCAGCCAGAAGCATTTTGACGTTGTCCCAAATTGCTTTTGCTTCAATGTTGTGATTGATGAGCCATGTAGAACCTTTGGGAGTCCTTTAAGCACAATATTGGTGGCACGAACATCGCATCGTATCGTTTCTTTCTCCGTGTCACTAAGTCCTCATATGATACGAGGCCTTTCTGGTCCAAGAAGGACACCTCCCTCAGGGGTAGTTCCGAATGCATCCCTTGTGGTTCCAAGCTCAAATGGTCCTTGATCAATCGACTAAAGAATTTGCAATCCATTTTCCTTTTCCCCTACAGTACAACCAGATTCATTGTGACCATGATTCGTAATCAGTCCTATCGAGCATAAGAGGGCGGGTATCAGAATCGGCCGCTTGAATATCATCTGAATTACTGGACATGGTTGATTACTTGTATTATGATAAACTTTGGATCGGTACAATGATTAGTGATTGTATGTTAAAAGTGGTGATTGGGATTGTTTAGATTATGATTATGTTTGTTTTAGGTATGGTTTTGGTTTCGTTGAAATAGGTAACATATCCGCCATGAAGAATCCTTAGACAAATCTCAAGTTGTTGGAGACAAAACGCAGAGTAGAAGAAATTTAGCCAGAGTTTCCTTCCACCAAAACGCAATGTAGGTCTTCAAAGGTAGACAAATCGCAATAAGCAAATCGCAGTGAAGACCTTTAGACAAAACGCAGTCATCCCTTGAGACTAAACGCAAAACCAAGAAAATGAAATTGGACATAGTCTCCTCCTAAGCAAAACCATAAGGTTTCTTCAATTAGGCAAATCGCAGAAGCAAATCGCAACCTGTAATAAACCAAAACGCAGAACCAAAACGCAGGAAGCAAAACGCAAGAGACAAAACGCAACTTTTAATAAGACAAAACGCAGTACAGTTGTACTTTACAAAACGCAGTGTACTTTTCTGACAAAACGCAGGAGGCAAAACGCAACCAAGAAATTGCCAGTGAGACAAAACACAATGATGAAAAATACAACTTTTTCCACCTAAAAATCACCCTTTTGAACGTTTTTGCTTGGTTTCTTTTGCACAACTTGAATCCATCAAGGAAGGCATATAACAAACAATATAAAACGACAAACCTTTAACACCACAAACGTAGTATCAAAGAGTGTCAAGAATAAACCATAACCTTCAAAAACTAAATATTTTGATCTAAACTAACCAAGAATCTACACACAATCTATCTAATCATCCCATGGGCTCTGATACTAATTTTAGTATATTGGATATCATAACACAAGGTAGGATCAGAGGGTTGGCCGATTTCTAGAGAGAGAAAAGAAGAATTCTAGTGAGAGAAAAGCACCTTTAGTGAGTGTATTATCAAATGTAAACGAACCAACCCCTTATCCATGGCTGTGCGCGCGGGAGTAAAAATCACAAGTGTTTAGTGCCCCTAATGGGCTAATGGAGTGTGTGCGTAACATGTGGGTAAAGACCCGGGGGCCCTGGGGCCCACACCATAAGTCATACGGCAATTAAACGATTAAATTAAGGCTGACGAGCGCAACCTATCAAGCACATTACACGTGACCGAGTTCGTAAACATGGAATTTCCATAATCGAGCGACAAAAGGTCAAGTGGGGTGGGGGATATTTTGAGGGTACATCAAAATAATTAGAGTGGGGGGGGACAGGTTTTATAGGCGGGGGGGGGGGAGAGGTGGATATTGCGCCGCGGTATTGTGATTATCTCTCTCACTCATAGCACACACACTATATTCTTACGAATTCATTTATTGGCGAATTTTAGTAAATTAGAGCATTGGAACAGAAAAGATGCGTAAATTACATGTAGATGGAAAAATAAAGAGAGAAACAAGCAAAAACCCGCAATTATAGAAGATATTACGGCGTAACGTCTCGCAAGAGTTACGCCGTAATCAATTATTAATAACGAAGATTTGGTGTTGACGAAGCGAGTTTTTAAACGGCTAACGTTTCGCTATGAGTTTTTTACTGCTGTAAAATATTTATTATGAAAAATAATCTGACTAAGGGTTATGGCGTAACGTGTCGAACTGATTACGCCGTAACATATTTTAGTTCTATCTGAAGAAATGCCGCGTCAGAAGGTTTACGGCGTATCGTGGTCGATGCCGTTACGCCGTAAAGTATGAGTCATCACAGGGACTAAAGCTGCGAAAAAGTCATGAAGTTTCAAGAATTAAATAAAAACAACATGGAAGGCTAGGGGCCAAAATTGTCAATGAGCAAAACTTTACATTTATTATAAATAGTGACGCATGTTATCAATTCAGATTCATTCTCACATTCGGTGGGGTTTAGCCGACAACAAAGAAGAGGGAAAAAGAGTTTGGAGGCAGGGTAAAGGGCAAACCCTTCGATGGGGGGGTGGGGGGGGTGGGGGGGGTTATGCCAGGCATTCGACTAGGGGATCGAGAGCACGATCCTAGCAGCATTGTAATTATACTACTTCAATTTTATGTGGTCAATTTAATTAATGATATTTTTGACTTTTGGATCCTACAATATGATTATTTATTATGCGTTATTAGTTGTTCATTTGCATTTAATGAATTAATTATCCTCGTGATTATTAATTTATGATCTTATTGTTTTAGTTGCACCTTTATTAATTAATGTAGTATGTTTTGAAATCCTTGAACTCCCTGCTAGGTTTTGATATGAGGTTGAGTATGTACGAAGGTTTGAGTGACCAGCTTAACCCTTGTACACACGATTGATTACAGGAGACCAACACTTGTAGTTGTTCACCCTTTACCCATAAGGTTAGAGCCTTTGGTATTAAATTCTTGGTTAGGAGTGCAAGCTAATAGGAGACCACATGTTAGATAAAATATATCTCATAATTAAAAGGAATCCTTAATCACTGTAAACTGAGAATAGGTTAATTCTCTTTGCGAGTCCATTCCACTCAGTATGCATAGGTTAGGTACATCTACAAAATTGGACCTAACGAACTTAGACCCCTTCTAAGGTTGTAATTAGACATTGCACATAAGATCATTGAATGCGGCTATCCTTCCTAGTTGTCTGTCACTTAGTGTTGCAAAACAAGGTCTACAAGGTCGATTAATCATCGATTAGACGCTACAAGGTCACCAACCTTGCCGATTAATGTAACAGGGTCAAACAGATAGGTCAACCGTGGTCAACGACGATCAAAGGTGGTCAAACTTGCCATAAACCTTCTAATCTTGCCGGAAGTACCTAAAACTCACCGAAAACTTGTTTTGATTACTTATATTAACTGTTTAAATCTATTACAAGTTGTTTTTTAGAAAAAAACTTGCCAATAATATCTAAAACTAGACGAAAATACACAAAACTTGCCAGAAATACCCAAATTTTGCCAAAATTGCCAATCCGATTAATCCCGCCTTGACCGATTACAAGCTACAAGGTGGTCGACCGCCCGGCTAACGAGTCACGATTTTTGCAACCTTGGTGTCACTATACCAATTCTCTTTTCGACATCAAGGCTTACCACCCAAACATCCTACAATAATTAGACTAAAACTCAAAATGCTTTCTTACCTGCTTTCTTAGGTAAACTAATAAGCCAGTTGGACAATTAGAGACAACCGTTCTTGGTTCGAAACACTGTACTTACCAATCCACTAACACTATACACGATAGGGTACACTGCTCTTTAGTGTGTAAGAATAGTTGAGGTAGTTAGGGTTTCATAAATGTAAAACCTGATGTGGTTTTATTAAAAGAAATTACGCATCAGCAATTCATACACTAGTAGTCCACTAACCAAGGCTTTACTAATTAATTGAGAACATACTCGTTGATCCCAAGGTCACATGTTTGGACCAACTAAGCTCACAATACAAAAGGGCAAAGATAGTATCGTATTTGTGAAATCCTTATGATCTAGATGTATAAATCACTATATGGAGAGCTATCCCGGTATCTAGATTACTTGGTCCGTATCACTAGATCCAGTTGAATGATAGGTCGCATACAAAAGCACGTAAACAAGTATATTAATAAACATAAACAAGCAATCAATGATAAATTAAGAAATCGAGATAAACAAACCAAACATTAAGATCTTCATATAATAGTCTATACCCTAAGGATTAGCCATCAAACGTCATAATATAATACAAAGTAATGATTTAGCCAAGTAAAAAAACCGAGTTAAAGAATGATACCAAAACTGAACGCTTTACAAGAGAGTATATGAAAATTACACGTTGTCTCCTATGGCATTAATCGCGTTGGCAACCTCTCCTGTGTTAAATTATAAAAAAACGATGCATTTCTATCTTGGTACCTACGGTTAATTTAAACTAAACTAAATACTAAATATGGGTCAGTCTATTGAATACGCCGTATTGAAAGAACTGACAATAATGTTTTAAAGTGCATAAAAATAAATGCTAAACAATAATTACACCGTATGGTATGGAGCGGATACGCCGTATTGATGTCTGGGAAGACAGACTAGATAAAAATAAATAACAATCCATGTTGTCTCCCGGGAAGCACTTTTGTTTCAGCTAGTCTTTAAGTTAGACTTTTCTTCAGCTTCTTTTCTACTCGTCTCTGGTTACCATCCATCCTTCGTCCATCATGCGAAAGATTTCTTGGTATGCTCGGCATGCATCTTTGCTTGTACTCGTCAAATCATCGTATTCGTCTTCTTTAACAGCAACATACTCTTCGTCATCTCTGAACGAATACTTGATCATCTCGAATCTTCTTATATTGCAAACCGGCAGCTCATGAGTTTCATTACTACATATCTCTTGTCTTTCATCAACTTCATGATCCATCTCATATTCATGATCATGGTTTGTATCATCATACACGTTCCATCATTTTCGTCGTTCGTAACTTGACTCATCATCATCGTCTATAGTTCCTTCCATGATAGCTTTGTTTCTTAAAGCTTCTTCTTTCAGCTCTCCATCCTCCAAGGCTTCGTACCATTCATAATCCTGATAATGAAGTGAGTTTCCAATTATGTAAGCTCCAGGCAAGTTCCCTCCATTACAGTATCCATCATTCCTCCAACTACATATTGGCCATTCTGAACATCCAGTTTTATAATTGAAACGTTTGCAACAATGTGTAACTGGTGTGTGAGTTCTTTACATGCTCCATAATCCGTCCACGGTTTTTCGTGTACCCATGGCACATCTTTGTTTCATTCGTAAATCCAATCGTCCTTAAATTCTTCATAAGTCTTGAATCCTTCAATGTCTTTAGTAAGGAGATCATGATCTATCTTGAGTAGGTAATTGAACTCTTTGAATTTTTCGCACAGCGGTGTTTCATAATCGAACATGTTTGTTTCAATTCTAAAGATTTCACCGATTTCTTGTTCATCATCGTGATCAGTTTCCTCAAGATCGGAAGGTTCTTCATTTGTTGGCTTAATTTCGTCACTTCCCAATTTCCAATAATCCCACAAAGCTCCTTTAGTAAATATATCCATCGTCTTGTAGTTCACAAAATTTGAGGCCAACCAGTTTTTGAACTTGGGATTAGTAGGGTCCCACTTAATTATGGGTGTGTTAATCTTGCCAGTACGGGAAGGCGGGTAGTATTTTCCAAAAAAATTATCAGTCAAATCGACCCAACTAGTAATTGATCCTTTAATTCCATCAAACCATCTCCATGCATCTCCAACCAATGAGATTGGGAAAACAACAACTCTAAGTTTATCCTGATTTACATTCGGTAAATCAATTGGGTCAACAATTTTTAGAAAGTATTCGATATGCTCGACCGCGTCTTCCCCATTAGTACCACTAAAGGCATTTTTGTGCAAATCATCAAGGAATTTTCCTTTCAGCTCATAGGCATTCTTTCCATTAACCGTAATGCTTGTAATCCCTGAATAGTAATTTGCTTGGTCATTAGTCATGATTTTTCCCGTTGTTGATTTTTTCTCCGGCAACGGCGCTAAAAACTTGATGTGTCGTTGTGTGGTTGTAAATTATTATTCAAGTTTTAAATTTATATTTTGCCGACTAAACCAAAAATAACACTTTAACGGGCAATGTACCCGTCAGGTGGTAAATTTCATGGTAATAGTGTTATCGATCACTAAGAGCCGAGAAACACTTTCAATTTATTAATACTTTGGTTTTAAACTTTTGAGTTTTGAGTCCTATGTTGTTGCACCACTACATCTGTACATCTAATCGAGTTTTGACATTGTCTAAATTCGCAAGCAGTTACGGGTTTTTATTGTCTTGCGAGTTTAAAACTGCTATCGACTAGATTCCACCAAAAACATTATCTTTTTACAAGATTTAATACATAGAACATATAAATCTTTATATTTATGTTTAGCACATATTTGTGACCTGAAAACGCATAGAATTCTGTCATATCATTATGCAATGATTACTTATCTCGAGGCGACATATCATTCTTAAGATTAAGGCGGTACTTCTTCCTTAAACCTAGACACGTAGAATTCTGTCACAATTAAACGCATCCGCATAAAGCATCCTTATTTGCTGATTATAATCTATCTTAGGGATTAAAGCAATGGTGATCTTGTTAAACCCTAGCTCATAGAGACTTTACCCACTTACTGCTTAATGGCAATTCATACACTAGTAGTCCACTAACCAAGTCTTTACCAATTAATCGAGAACATACTCGTTGATCCCAAGGTCACCTGTTGGTCCAACTAAGCTCACAATCTAAGGGCAAAGATAGGTCGTTATTTGTGATCCTATTGGTCTAGATGTATAAATCACTATATGGAGAGCTATCCCAGCATCTAGATTACTTGGTCCATATCACTAGATCTAGACCCAGTTGAATGATAGGTCGCATACTTAAGCACATAAACAAGTATAAATTGATAAACATAAACAAGCAATTCAACGACAAATTAAGAAATTGAGATAAACAAACCAAACATTAAGATCTTCATAATAATGGCTAATACCAGAAGGTATTAGCCTTCAAACGTCATAATCAATACAAAAGTAATTATTTAGCCAAGGTAAACTAACCGAGTTAACGAATGATAACAAAAACTGAACGATTACGAAAGTACAAGAAATTACACGTTGTCTCCTATGGAATTAATCGCGTTGCTCGACCTCTTCTGCTCTTTTTCTCCTCTGAAAATTGACTTTTATGGTTTAGGTATCGAGAATATGATTTAGCACACTTAAAACTCGTTTTTGAGTTTTCTATTTATAGGGTCTGGAATATGGTCGATACGGCGTATCCAAAGTCTTGGATACGGCGTATACAAAGTCTTAGATACGGCGTATCGAGGGTTTCTTGGGGTAGGGACTACGTTTGATATCTTTCAGAATATTTTATTTCCATATAGCTTAAATACGGCGCATTGCCTTATTCTGGACATGGCATATTGGATCTTGTTCCCTTCGTGGTCTTTGTTGAGTGCATGCATAGATATGTCGTATCTTCCTTGATGGATACGGCGTATTGGTTGGCAAAATTGTAATCTTCAAATATCTTCGTTTAAGCTCCAGAATGCGTGCCTTTTAGTTAATCTTCACCAAGTACTCCATAATTACTGCAATTCTCAAATACAAACGATTAAGTAACAATTCTTTGCAATAATTATACAAAATGGGTTAATTACATGGGGTAAATGATGCTATAAAATAGACGTTATTTGATGTCCTTAAATATCACGAATAAATCCAAATCCTTAAGGAGGCGAATAAATCCTTCCTCTTTAAGAGGCGAATTAATCCATATCCTATAGGAGGCGATTTAATCCAATGTGTTTAAGAGGCGATTTAAAACATAATTTAGACAAAGTTTGTTAAATGCTTGCCTGTCAAAATATGCTCAATCCTTTGTTGATGATCATAACGTGCATCTAAAATTAGTTATCATTAAACAACATGTGATATAGTGTCATATATAAACTTGGCTATATATAAACTGTATTGGAAAATTCTTAGCAGAACCATGACTACCAAAGCTCAACAAATTGCACTAGACAATGCCCTAGTTGCATCAGAGAATCAACAAGTCATTGGCAAATGTAACATGAAGATCAAACCAGGAATGAAACCAAAGGAACCTACTTATCAAGTAGTGTTGGTTGCCCTTGCTCTTACAACATGCTATCTTGCATTCCTTATCACTGCTCAAGTTCCAGTCATCTACATACATTAGTTTTGGGCTATCATCACCAAACACAATGCATCATATCGATTCAAGATCGACAACAAAAGGTTCTCTGTGAATGTTGAAGTATTCAGAGAAATTCTTAACATGTGGCCTAAGATTCCTGGTCAAGAATTTAATGAAATTCCATCTGAAGAGGAAACTCTATCTTTTATCCGAGAACTTGGTCTTTCTAGAGAGATCAAGTACATCACTGATGTAATTCTTGATCATCTGCATCAACCATGGAGAACCTTTGCATCAATCATCAATAAATATCTTAGTGGAAAGGTATCTGGTCTTGATAAGATACGACTCTCAAAAGCTTAAATCCTATAAGGAATGTACCACAAGAAAAACCTTGATTTTGTTGCTTTAATCTGGGAGGACTTGGCTTACCAGATTGATATGACTCTAAGAAGCAAGACAATATGTTCCATCCTAGATTCACGAAGATAATCATTCATTACTTCCTTACAAAAGATAAGTCTATCTCAATGAGGAACAGAATGTTCATGCACACTACTCGAGATAACAACTTACTAGGTACCATGAGATTCGTCTCCAGACATGAAGACACTTAAGTATTTGGTGCTCTTCTTACTAAAGCAATGACTAATCAAGCCTTGCTGGACTCTGTCGCTTACAAGACTTATTATGCAATTGATACAGGAGCTGAACCCCCAAAGCCAAAGAGAATTCAAAAGAAATCTAATTCAACCATTTTATATGAGGAAACTTCTTCTAAGAAGAAGCCTGCCAAAGCTAAGAAAGATATGACTTCAACCAAGAAGCCAACTTCTAAACCTAAATCGACTAAGAAGAAGGCACCGGTTAAGGCTGATAGAGGCAAAAGTTTGAATCTTCTCTCAGAATTAGCTCTATCTGAAGTTGCTCAGCTTAAGGAGGTTACAAAATGAAGCAAGAAAGACTTTCACTTCTCATGCAAGTGGCTCAAGTGATGGAACTAATTTTGAATCAGGGGTTCCTGATGAGCAACAAGGCAAGATCTCTAATATAGATGAAGGAACTGGTACTAAACCAAGGGTTCCTGATGTACCCAAATATGAGTCTAAAAGTGACAAAGAGTCTTAAGGTAATAGTAGAGAAGAAGATGATGATGATGAAGATACTGAAGATGATGATGATAATGATGGTAATGATGATGGTGATGATAATGATGATGACGATGATGATGATAATGATGGTAATGATGATGATGATAGTGATCACGAAAGGAATGAGTCTGACAGAGATGAGAATCATAATCTTAATCAGTCCAATGATGAACATGAAGAAGAGGAATATGTTGATGAATTCACTGATAAAGAAGATGATGCTAATAATGCTAATGAGCAGAATGAAGAAGAGTTAGATGATTCTGAGGAATTGTACAAAGATGTAAATGTGAACAAAAGGAAAGAAGATGTAGAAATGACTGATGCTGATCAGAGTGGAGCATTTCAACATAATGTCTCTCAAGAGTCAGGGTTTGAGCAGGAAGAAGAAGATGCTCATGTGGCACTTATAGCTGTCCATGACACACAAAAGACTGAAGGTCTAATGCAAAGTTCTTATGTCTCGTCCGACTTTACAGAGAAGCTCCTAAACTTTGAGAATGTTTCTCCAGCTGACATTGAGATTGCTTCCTTGATGGACACCACCATTCGTCATGAAAAACCAAGCGGTCAGACATCTTCTCTTTATACCGTACCAGTAATAGTAATTCCTAAAATCACGTCTAATTTCACCAAAACCATTCCTCCTCCACCTCCTTCCTTTAATCCTCTTCTACAACAAGCAACACCAACTCTTACACCAACAGCTTCAGAAGTAACAACCTTATTTCTTGCACTTCTAGACTTCGCATCCGTATTCAGATTCAACAATAGAGTCACCAACTTAGAAAGAGATCTATCAGAAATGAAGCAAGTTGATCAGTATGCTCAAGCCATCTCTTTAATTCCTGCCATTATAGATACCTACATCGACAACAAACAAAGAGAAGCCATTCAACAAGCCATTAAGTCCCATACTGCAGAATGTAGAGAAGAAGCTCTTGTAGATAGAAAGGAGTATATAGATCTCATTGACACATTAGTGAGAGCTATTATCAAAGAAATTCTCAACTCCCTCAGATTCTTCCTTAAGCAGTCTCAGAATTTGCAACTCCTGTGATTGAGCGAAATGTCACAGAATCACTAGAAGTTGTTGTCTTAGCAAAGTCTTCATCTCAACCAAAGTCTACTTATGAGGCGGCTGCATCACTCTTTGAATTTGAACTAACGAAGATTCTTATGGATAAGATGGAGGAACACAAATCATATCTTAGTGTTGATTATAAAAAGGGAACTTTATGATGCACTGGTCAACTCTTATAACAATGACAAGGATCTCTTTGATACATATTGTGAAGTATTCACATTGAAAAGGAGTTGAGACGACAAAGACAAAGATCAAGACCCCTCTACTGGATCCGACCGAGGGACAAAAAGAAGGAATTCGAGTAAAGATGCTAAATAATCTAGGGATCTAAAGTCCAAAGAGTCTAAGTCAAAAAGCTCTTCTAAAGCACCTCCCACTCTCAACATAAGTCAGCTGGCAAGTCTGCCCATACGGAGGAGCTAAGTCATATAGTTGATGACTCAGGAGTGCAACAGACTCAAGAGTTTGACATGGGTAACAATGATGAACAACCCTATTACAAGGCTGTTTCCAAGTCTGACTGGTACAAGAAACCTGAGCAACCACTGACTTTTGATCTTGATTAGAATAAGAGACAACAAGTTGACTTCAAGACATCTCAAACATGGGCCAGTAACCTTGCTCGTGCTGAAAAACCTCATACTTCATTCGATGAGCTCATAAATACTCCAATCGACTTCTCTGCATTTGTCATGAATCGGCTTAACATTGCAAATCTGACTCAAGAATTTTTGGTTGGACCGACATTCAACCTACTCAAAGGCACCTGTAAGTCGTACGGAACTAGAGTATCATTTTGAAGAATGTTTTAAAGCTATAACTGAACAACTAGACTGGCATAACCCCGAAGGCAAGCAGTATCCATTTGATCTCCGTAAGCCTCTTCCGTTGATTCCAAATCATCAAGGTCGTCATGTTATCCTTTTCGATTACTTCATCAATAATGACCTGGAATATCTGAAAGGTGTAAGTTTAAGCATAAAATACTCAACTTCTATAACAAAGACAAAGGCTGCTACTTATGAGGTCCAATAGATTGAAGACATGGTTCTTAATATACGGAGTCCCGTAAAGGTAGTTTAAAGTGGGTACTTCAAACAAAGACAAAGGCTGCTACTGGTTTGCAAGCAACAGGCCTTCGTCGAAAGATGTCTACTCTAGAAAATGAATCATCACAGTTACCAGCCTTAAGATTATGAAGTGGTGTGACTACGGTCACTTGGACAAGATTGAATTTCGTAGAGAGGATCAGCAGCTATACACGTTTAAAGAAGGTGATTTCCCATAACTTCGTCTACAAGACATCGAGGACATGTTACTCCTACTTGTTCAACAGAGGCTGACCAATCTCAAGATAGACGAATGTTTTGACTTGAATGTGGCATTGCGTATGTTTACCAAACGTATTGTCATTCAAAGAAG